>JAWRVF010001167.1:0-99993 GCA_036785485.1 Physcomitrellopsis africana
TTATTTGAAACTCTTAGTATCGATTTCTAGCTTATTTCAATGGGCCATTTTCCCCTGTCAAAAAGTCTTCTAGATATGATTTTTATCTGGAAGCCATGAATAATCAAAGCTAAAATCATATCTTCAAGCTCTCCAAGCTTCACAATTGTCCAAAATAAATGATAATAGTCCACCTTTTCTTCTTTACCACACTCAAAGTTGTAGTTATTTGCATAGATAAGTACCTTTGTGTCTTTGTGAATCATCTTTTCATTTGTTATTTCTTCAACGACACATTCTTGAATTTGGATAGTCCGGGCTTCTTTTGTTAAGCCTTGCTCTCCTCCATATTCAAATTCATCTTGATTTTGGATATATACTGTATCCATAATAATCCTTCTTTTACTCATATTCATTCCAACAAACATTTGTAAAATCTCATCTTCCATTTCTCCATTGAAAAATTCTTCTATTTCTTCAACTTTCTCTTCTTGAGTTTGTAAGGCCTGGACCTTTATATCATAGTCTTTAATCCCTTCTTCGTTATTTTCCACCATCTTCTCACATTCCACAAAACTTTTATCTTTGGTTATATCACTCTTGTTGCTGACCATACAGTTTGTGCAAACATTTGTAAGATCATATCTTCCTCTTCATTAGTCAAATAGTCATTTTTTCTTTAACCATTTGACCATTACTAGCCTTCTCTTCCATAGCTTTTCCTTTAGAATCAGCTTCCTTTTTCTTTTCCTTGGCATTGACTGTCCTCTCATCCCATTTTTTTTTTAGAAGTGACCCTTCTCCTAGATGAACAAAGATAGAGGACCTCTCAATCTTGTCAACAACACCCTTCAAAGCCTTGGTAGCTCCATTACCTCCAGCTTGAGTTTTATATTGATCCATAAATATTGCCAAAGCTCCTAGAATGGTATCCATGTTTGATTGGGCTCCAGAGGAAGCCCCTCCAGTATCCTCCATATTACCTTAGCCAAAACTAGTAGCCCCAAAGCAGCTCTCAGTGGAAGCACCAATTATGTCGGGTAGAGAGAATTCGCCTTGGGAACACGCCAGGTTCCTAGCTGCAACATTTAAAAGTTATGGCTAAAAGAAATAGGCGCTAAAATTTCCAAGCAAATGCAAAGGCAGCAAAGCTCCTCTTCACTTCAGCCTTTGTTGTGATCACTTCCCTTCTCCAAATTGGACATGAAATAGCTTTTTAGAAAGCTCACTCCATCATCTAGCTTGCTCTAAAATTTCGCATGCATGCCTTTCAAACTCCAGATTTTGTAGCTAGTCGATTCTACTCTTCAAACCCTAGCAACAATTTTTCCTCTTTGACACTTCACGGCTCATAAAACTTTCATCAAAGCTCCAAATGTATTGATTTTTGTTTTTGTAGAAAGCTTACATAGGCTACTATAAGCACCTAAAATATCAAAAGGATTAAAGAGACTGTCCGACTTGGGTGGTTGAACAAAGTCTCTGCCCCTCTTCGTCGGGTGGCAGCAAACCCTTTCCCACTCTCAAGCTCACAACTTTTGCTCTCCAACTCCAAATGCTACAAGAGATGTCTTGATAGATAGCTAGCACAATCTTCCACACTCTCTATAAATTTCACTAAGAAAGAGTCGAAATCAAACTTGCAGTGGCAGCTCGAAGTTTCTGCCCCTCTTCGTCGGGTGGCAGCAAACCTCACTCTACTAAAACAAGCATAACTTTTTGTTCACAACTCCAATACAAGCAAGTGAGTAGGTTCTAGAATCCTCACAACTCGAAGAATATACCTACCAATTTTCACTACAAACAATTCTATCTCCTCGGAGCTATCTCTCTCCAAAGTTCACCACTCAAAAACTGCCTCCTCCTCTCGGTCTAACAAGAGGAGTATATCTCCCTTTCTTTCTATATTAGACTATGAGACGTCCACATGGGCAACCAAATCCTATTGGATGGGCCTTATTCACCCCATGCTCTTCTTTCTTACCCTTCATAAGGTCCATTCTACCTCAAAAGTCAACAAGAAAGGTAAAAAAACCTTTACCTTTCTTCTAATTACAAAAGAGTCTATTCTAGGATATAAATAAGGTAGGAACAAAACAAATAGCCATCTTAATTCACTAACTAAGTGGCTATAATAAATCCTCTCCTTATAATATCTTCTAAAATAACCTCTAGCACTCACACATATATTAACAATAGATACAAGATTTTTAATATTTTTATACACTGCACGTAAATGCAGTACGACAACGTCGTTCAAGAAAAGATGAAAACCACGATAAGACAAGACCCAAAAGTAATGTTCCAATAAACCTAACTTGAGATCCTTGCATAGGATAACTCTGAGGTTGAAGTTCGATCACCAATTGTACCTGATTGATGAATCCTCAAAACTTAGATCTTGTGCCATCAAACTTCTCAAGCAAACTGATTTTTGGTTCTCTAACATTTCAACGATGCTCCATCATCGGTGAGGTAGCATGGTTTGGTGTAGATATTGACGTAGCTCCAACCATCTCTTCGTCTTCACTTCATGTTAATCTTGATGCTCCTTGTAGTGGTAAACTGAGTTGATGCATTGCAAGCATTAGTTCTCTCATTTGCTCTTGCATTTGTGCCATTGCACTCTTCATTTCCGCAAGCTCTGCCATGATAATATAATAGAAAGCAAGATGTCTACTCTTACTTCAAGAAATACGGAACACACACTCAAAAGAAAAAAATTCTAGAAACAATATCAGTTTAGAAGTGGGTACTCCACAACTTCTAATATGCTTATGTCTTATCAAGAGAAAGGGATAATCCACTTTTAATCAAGAAAAGACAAAGCTCTGATACTGTATGTGTACTCTTGTCAATCTGTCAAGGACAATAACTGGATGAAGTCAAATAAACAAGTGAGACCTCTCTCAAAGAAATAAATATAAAGAAGTATATATATTAAAAAGAAACTGGAATGGCTAATGCCAAAAGACAAGAAAACTAGAGACCTTTGAACTAGACTGGAAACAAGGAAGGAGTTGACAAGAGTGAAGAAGGCTTCACTCTTGTCTCTATTTATACTATCTACCTAAGGGCTAAGTGGCGACATTCTATAGGACCTCCAACACATGTCCAATTTACAAGACACGTGTCCAAGTTACTAGACACGTGTCGAACTTGCAGGGCAAGTTTCCTATATGTTCGCCACGTATTTAGCTTGGTCTTCAAGCTACCAACATGTGCGACATGTGGCTAACTTATTGACCAAGTTTCTAATCCAAAAGTCTACTATGGACACTTATAAAGTCAAAGCAGCGTCTATGAAGTTTCTAGGAAGTTTCTCTAAAGATATTATAGAATTAACCTGCTTTTATCTTCTTTTATCTAATTCTATCTGATCATATAGGTAACTATGTATATGTCCGTGACACCTATAGAATGTCGCTATGTAACTCTTAGATAGATAATATATATAGAGACAAGAGTGAAGCCTTCTTTGCTCTTGTTAATGCCTTTTTTGTTCCTAGTCTTATTTCAAGAGCCTCTACTTTTCTTGTCTCTAATAATAATCATTTTAGTTTAATATTATATTATCTTTGAGTGATTTTTTATTTCTTTCAAGTGACACAAGAGTATTTTGATACTTTGATTATTTGTGTTTTATATCCTTGCTAATTTGATAAGAGCATTAATTTATTGTTCTTGTTTTGTGTTTTAAAAGTAAGTGGATTATTCTATTTTTTTTTGTGTTTGAAGATTGTGGACTATCCATCTTTAAATTAACATTCCTTATTTTTTAATCTTAATTTTTTCTTTAAAAAAAATAGATCACCTCTCTTTGTAGAAATTTTTATTTGATATTAGAGATTACGGATTACCATCTTTTAATTTGAATTGTAGATTTATTAAATTATCTAAGATAAAAGAAAAAATTATAAATGCTACACTTAGCAAAAATGAGAATAGATTTGCAACTATTATAGATCATCAAGAATTTGTTAATACTCTTAGGGTAGAAATTTCACTCATCACTAATGTCAATTATAGAAATACTATTCTTTTGTCTATAGAAGAAATCTAGAGCCTACATTAAGAAGTTGTATAATTGAAAGTAAATAAGTAGATCAGTCTCACAATTAAATCCAATCAGTATTGCTTCCACAAGTACAAACGAGGCAAAGATTAATATATTTGAAAATTTTGATAGAACAAGATCAAAATTATGAAGATTATTGTAATAAATCAAATTTTATTTAAGATTGCATTCTTTCTAATATCTTAATAGATTTACTCAAGTTGGATTCATAGGCATACTTCCATCTAGAAGTGTTTTTTTTTTATTTGTACTTTTGATGGAAAAAGATTCACAATTTTTTTATGATTTGAATTCATCCCTTAAAGTGTTTATAGCCACATTTAGAAAAAGTGATTGAAAAAGAGTAGCAAAGACTAAGCTCTTATCTTTATGACAAAGATCACAGTCAACCACAATATATGCTATTAAATTTTAAAATCTTGTTTGCAATATAGAATAGAATGACAAAGCCCTTATAAATCAATTTTGTTATGGGTTTAAGGATAATATTAAAGATTTGTTATTGATAATGCCAAAAGGAGATTTTTTGAAACAATTTATTGCTTAAGCCATTGCATATGACAATCAAGTATTTAAAAGGTGTCAATAATATAGATTCAATTGAAGAGAAATAAATCAATTAATAACAATAACTTTTAGGTTTTTAAAAACTTATTTGACTAAATCAAAATCAATGCAAATTAATATAATACGTTTTAAATTTTTTATCAAACAAAAAAAGTTTCAATGCCGTTAAGAGGTACTATACTTATATTATAGAGAAACTAAGTATATTGCTCAACATTGTCGAAAGAAGCAACGCAATCACACAATGACAAGCATGGTTATTAAAAAAGATAATGTATTAAAAAATAAAATTTTCCAACTACAATAGAAATTTTGTAGTTGGAATCATATGCAATACTTAATAATAGTCCTATTTTTTTCTCAAATCCTTCACTTTCTTTTATAATAGATGTGTCGTTAGGACCTAAAAATTACAAAGTCTTTATCTTATTAGCTTTAAGAGCCTTAGCTTGTTTCATAGACAAAGATTTTGTTAAAAAATAAAAAATATTTTTAATTAAAAAAACTAAATCCATGCAAGTAAAAGTCATAGATGGTCATTTGTTGCCTTTTGGAGATGTCATCCATGAAATTGTTCTTTTAGACATAACAACTAAGGAACTTAATAGCGTAATAATATTTAATAAGATTAGATCTTCTTCCAACCTAGTTATTTAGGATTATCGTGATTAAAAAAGTATAATCTTCAAATAAATTGGACTTCTTATAATCTTGATTTTTTTTATATTTTAATCCAAAAATCCGTTAATCAAGTAAAAATACATAAATTTAATACATCCAAATCCTTATTAGTAGGTGCAAAAGCTTTTGTACATATAATAAAAGAAAGATCATTTTTTACTATATATATCATATATATTTTTAATATTAAAAATACTATAAAAGATATTTTAAATATATATATATATATATATATATATATATATATATATATATTTCAAAGCATCAATCTTATGATTATTCAATTGATCTTCAAGAAGGAGTTCAACCACCATTTGGACCAATCTATAGTTTATTGTAAAATAAATTGGCTATATTAAAGGAATATATTAATGAAAATTTAGCTAAAAATTTCATACACCATTCAAAATCTCAAGTAAGAGCTTTTATCTTATTTGTGAAGAAAAAAAACGGATTGTTGTAGATGTGCATAAATTATTGAGGACTTAATAAGATTGCCATGAAAAATAGGTATCTTTTACCTTTGATTTCAAGACTTCTTGATCAACTTAGTCATGTAAAGAACTATATAAAAATAGATCTACAAAGAGCATATAATTTTGTCCATATCAAAGAAGGTGATGAATCAAAGACTGCATTTTGAATTAGGTATGGACATTTTGAATATAATGTCATATCTTTTAGACTTACAAATATACCAGCTGCTTTTCAATATCTTATGAACAATATTTTTTATGAATTCCTAGATGATTTTATTGTCTGCTATTTAGACAATATTCTATCAAGGATTGAATCATAAAAGAACAAAATATTAATACACTCTTGTGTTACTCAAAAGATTAAAAAATTACTTGAAGATAAAATAATATTAAAATTAGACTGACTATTGCCAAAGATAAGAAGATTAGAGACTCTTGAAACAAGACTAAGAATAAGAAAGGCATTGATAAGAGTGAAGAAGGCTTCATTCTTGTCTCTATATATACTATCTACCTAAGAAGTATATAGTAACATTTTATAAGACCTCTAACACATATCTAATTTGCAAGATACATGTTAAACTTGTAAAACATGTTTTTCATTTGTGCGCCATGTATTTAGCTCGTTCCACAAGCTACCAACATCTATAATATGTGGCTAACTTTTTGGCTAAGTTTCTAATCTATTAATCACCTATAGCAATATATAAAGGTGAAATCGCATCTATGAAGCTTCTACAAAGCCTTTTTCAAAGATATTATGAAATTAAACTACTTCTACTTATTTTTACCTATCCATACTAACTAGAGAATTATTGGAATAAATCTTATACAAGTGACACATTTTGATGTATTCTAAGAATAAAAAAGAATATAAATTTTATGTTTATCGTATGTTATCAAAACTTAGAGATGTAAGATTGTATGCTAAGATGGAAAAATATGTATTTTATTTTACTCAAGTTGATTTTTTAGGATACATCATTTTTTATGATGGTCTAATGATAGATCTTAAGAAAGTTCAAATAATTATAGATTAAAAAATTTTAAAAATAATAAAAGATGTGTAATATTTTTTAAGATTTGCTAATTACTACTAGATCTTCATAGAGAACTTTTTTTCAAGTTGTAGCTCTATTAACATACTCAACTTGTAAAAAAAAATTCAAGTGGAATAAGGAAGCAAAATCATCATTTGAAGTTTTGAAGATATTTTTTATTTCTGCACCAATCTTATATTATGTCAACTTTTTCAAAATGTTTTTTTATGGAAATAGATGCATTGGACTTTGCATTAAGTGCAGTATTGTTACAAATAGGAGTAAATGACAAACTTCATCCAATAACTTTTCATTCAAAAAAATTTTAGCAATTGAAATTAACTATAAGATCCATGACAAATAACTTCTTGCAATGATAGATTATTTTTAAAAATGGTATCATTATGTAAAAGGCACTTCCAATCCAATCACTATGTATATAGATCACAAGAACCTCGAGTATTTTATATCAGTACATATTTTGAATTGTTGTTGTTGTGTAGTAATACGACCATTAGGTAAAAGAAAAAAAAAATGATTATATCATAAAAGAGTTCAAATAAAAATATTTTAGCAAATTATCTTAAAAATATAGATAATAGAAAAGAAGATAATAAAAATTAAAAGGTGCTAATATTGCCTTCTTTTAAAAGACGCTTCTATTTACTTTGTATGGCCATAAATAAGACAAAATAAAATAAATTAGAAAAATAAATAATATAGATATTTTTAGAAAATAATTAAAAATAGATTATAAAAAAATTTATCTCAAAATTCTAAAAATTGATAGTTAAAGAGGATTGGTTGTGAACCTAGATTGATATTAGACCTTGAGGTACAAAACCACATGTCAATGGCAAGTGGACAATTTTTTGATAGATAAAAAAGTTGAATTTGAAAGCAAAGGTGAAA
Source organism: Physcomitrellopsis africana (assembly GCA_036785485.1). NCBI lineage: Eukaryota > Viridiplantae > Streptophyta > Bryopsida > Funariales > Funariaceae > Physcomitrellopsis > Physcomitrellopsis africana. Next base: position 7,737 of record JAWRVF010001167.1, read on the forward strand.
AGATTTTTTTGAGTATTAATTTGGTATAATTTAGATAAATATTAACTTTATAAGTACTTTACAAAATCAAGATTGATTTGAGCAACTTTAGATTTTGTAAAATAAAAAGAGGTTTACATTCTTGAGCATTTTGTAAGTTTGGTTATAGATTTACAAATGAAATTTTTTGGATATGTAATTGTAATTATGCTAAATATATTCTATAAGTTTGAACTTGATAAAATAGTTAGATTAAAGGTTATTGAAGTTCAAGTGGGTTGAGATCTCAAAAATTAGATTTTGAAGGTTAGTGAGGATTTCTAAGATATTTAATAATCTATCAATTAGATTGAGGTGAAAATTATTTTTATGGATAGTAGACTTGATTTTTTTATCTTCATATAAATTTTGATAGCAATTGAAAGGTGCAAAAGAAGATTTTGACATTGGAAGATTGATATCAAGATTATAGAAATATGATAGTCTATACTTGAGTATAATTTTAGACTTAACTTCTATTTGGTGAATTAGAACTTCTTCAATTTTTTTATACATATTTTCAACTTAGTTGTTGAAAGATGTATGAATTTCAAATAAAGATTTGACTAGGGTTTGACTAAGATTTGAGTAGGATTTGAATAAGGTTTATTTAAGATTTGATTAGAATTTGATTATAATTTCTATTTTTAGTATTAAAAAGATTTTTATATTTATATTCTTTTAAGGATTTTTTATTATTTCTTTATGACTTTTTTAAAAATTCTTTAAGATTTTTTTGTATTTTTTTATAATTAATTAAAAATCTAATTAAACTTCTTTAATAGTTGAATATACTTGTTATTCTTTAATTAAAATTTATATATAATTCTATTAGAGGTGTTAAAACTTGTTGTTGCAAAATTTTTTTTTTTTATCTTCTACAACCAGGTACATGGTACATTCTCAAGCAAGACTTCGTGTAATACAACATTGCTAAATTTTTTGGAGCATGTCTTTATCAAGATTTGAGTTCATTATCTCTTATTGGCTAGGAAATTAGTAAGATATGTTCAATGCTCTTTCTAGACATTGTCGTGATAGAGAGAATTTGCCTCAAGAAAGTGTGGAGCTTCTAGCAGCCACTAATTATTCAACCAAGATCCAAGTATAACAAAACCTCCAAATGTATATAAAAGTCTCTTTCATAGGACTATTACATCCAATACATAAGTCTTATTTCATCAAAATGCTCAAAATATAACAAAATATTCTAAAAGCGTCATTCATCGATAAAGAGGAAATTTTTTCCATAACTTTTAATCCAATTGTCCAAATTTATTCAAAATTTACATGAAATACTAATGTATTCTTAGCAACTATCACTACAAATTTCAATTATTGATTCATTACCAATCTTTAGATATCACCAAAATCCTAGTAGTAGCTTCAAACCCTTGTTTAAAAACACCCGCATATTAAATTCTTTATATCTAATAAGCTAAAAGTTCAAATGCTATGAAATTTTTATATATAGCTTTTTAATATAATAATACATCTTTTTAAAAAGTTTTATATAAATATTAATCTAGAAGTTTAAGATATGATAAAAACCGTCACTATCAATAAAACAGCCTACTTACTACCTTGGAATTCAATCTGCTATCTTTGACTTTCAATATTTCTTTCTTTAGAACTTCAAATATAATAATTCTTCCTTATTAGATGTAGGTTTTATAACCACATATCTAATTACATCTCCCAATCTCTAAAAGCTCTCATGCAACTCCTTGTATCTTCAAAAGAGTGACAGCAGATACAATTTGTACACCTTAACTTCAAGTGCCTACTCCTCTCTTATAAAAACTCCAAATCTCTCAATTCTTATACCAAAATTATAAAACAAAAAACAAACTTTTTAATCCTACTCTTTGAATTTCAAATGCTTTCCTTGAAGTTGCCAAAACCCTTCTTCTCCTTGGAGGTAGCCTCCTCAAAGCATATTAGGCATGACCATTGACCAATAGGAATAAAGAACTTCACCCCTTATCTTCATTCATCCATAATTTTTCTTCATCCTTCTTAATAGGCCTTTTAGTAGTTTAATTCTTCTTTTTTGGACTCTAATTGCCTCTTAAGGCTTTATATTAAATATTTAGGTCTTATATAATTTAAACACCATAACCAAACTAAATAAAAAATCAAAGTAAAGGTTCTTATATCAACTTCTTTTAATTTATTTCACTATTCATGCCAACACATACTAGAATCTATGATTATATTATATATTTTAGTTAATTTTTACATACTATAAGCAATTATAATATGATAACGTTCTTATTTGGTACTAAAAGAAAAAAAAAGTCAAACTTAAATGTATCATGAGACTTAGACAAATTATTCTTAATCTCATGAACAAGAAGATCTGAATGCATACTTGATTAGATTTGCTTGACAAAAGTTGAATCAATAATCAATATTGATTTTATTGCTTAAAGATAAAATTGCTCTAGTTTCAAGAAGATTGTTCTTTGTTGATCAAAAGCTGAATCTCTTTCTTTTGATATAAGATAAGAACATCTAAAAAGGGCATCAAATAAGTCTTATTTTTTTTCTGGCCAATAAGTGATAATAAACTCGAATCTTGACAAAAACATACTCCAACGATCTTGGCAATGATTCAACATGCATGCTGACATGAAATACTTGAGGTTCTTGTAATCAATATATATGGTGATTGGACTATAAATGCCTTCTAGATAGTGACGCCTTTTTTTAAAAGAATCTACAATTACAAGAAATTCTATATCATGGATTTTATAATTGATCTCTACTTTTAAAAATTTTTTAAAGTGAAAAGCTATTAGGTGGAGTTTATCATCAACTCCTATTTATAACAATATTTCACATACAACAAAGTCTGATGTATCTATTCTTATAAAAAATACCTTAAAAAATTTGACATAATACAAGATTGATACAAAAGTAAAAGTTGTCTTAAAAGCTCCAAACGATGCTTCTGCTTTCTTATTCCACTTGAATTTGTCCTTACAAGTTAAGCGTATAAATGGAGTTGAAACTTGAAAAAAAAATTTGATTAAGATTTGATGGTAATTGGCAAATTTTAAAAAGCATTGCACATTTTTTACTGTTCTTGGAATCTTCCAATCGATAATTGTTTAGACTTTTTTAAGATCTATTTTGTACCATCATTCAAAATGATATATTTTAAAAAGTCAACTTGAGTAGTATAAAATACATACTTTTTTATCTTGATATATAGCCATATATCTCTAAATTTTTATAATACTCGACAAACATGAAGTTCATATTCTTTTGTGTTCTTAGAGTAGATCAAAATATCATCTAAATAGCAGACAACGAGATCATCAAGAAACTCACAAAAAATATCATTCATAAGATATTGAAAAGCAATTGGTATATTTATAATTATGAAAGGCATAGCATTATATTCAAAATATTCATACCTTATTTGAAATACAATCTTCCATTCATCACCTTCTTTAATGCGCACCAAGTTGTATATTTATCTTAGATCTATTTTAATATAGATCTTAATTTAATTCAATTGATCAAAAAATCCAAATATCAAAGATAGAAGATATCTATTTTTTATAGTAATCTTGTTGAGCCCTTGAAAATCTACACATATCTATAGTGATCCATCTTTTTTCATTACAAACAAGATGGGAGCTCTTATTGGAGATTTTAAATGGCATATGAAAATCTTGGCCAAGTTCTCATCAATGTATTTCTTGAATTCAGCCAATTCATTTTGTGATAAACTGTAAATTGGTCCAAATAAAAGCTACGTTCCCTCTTTGAGATCAATTGAGCAATTATATGGACCATGTTCTTGAAGAATATCCACATTCTTCTTCTCAAAAATATCTTGATAATCTTGATATTGGCTTCAAATGCTACTTGAAGTCCTTCCACCATCAGAAATGGATGTATCATAAATAGAAAAAGATGATTCTTCTTTTGTTTCATTCATAAAAGCTTTTGTACCTACAAGTATGGATTTTGATATATTAAACTTATGGCTTATTATTTGATTTATAAGATTCTTATTAATGCTTTGAAAAAAGTCAAGTCTACAAGAAATCCAATCTATTCAAGGATCATACTTTTCTAGCCATGATAAACCTAAAATGACTAGATTAGAAGGAGATTTCATTATATTAAAGATTATATAATTATTATGACCATCTATTATTATATTTATAAGAAAGATTTTTTGAGTAACATTTCCAGAGGATAACAAGCGACCATCTATGATTTCTATATGTACAAATTTAATTTTCTATATTAAAGGTATTCTATGACTTTTAACAAATTATTTATCTAAAAAATACACTGAGGCTCTTGAATCTAATAAGGCAAAGGCTTTATGATTTTTAGATTCCAAATAAACATCTTTTACAAAATAAAGAGAGGGTTTTTAAATAAAAGATATCACCTTTACTAGGAGTTGTATAAGATTCTAGCTACATGGTTCCTATTATAGCTAGACAAACTTGTATTCTGACATATTGTCTTTTTTGACAATCGTACTTCTCATTTTGTAATTGTATCATTTCTTTAGACAATGTTGGATAATATACTTAGGTTCTCCACAATATAAACACAATTCTTCTTAGTGACAATGAGTCTTTTCTTATTCAGTAAGATGTTTAAAATATATTGCGTCAATTTGTATGTCTTTTACTTTTATATGTACATATTGAGAAGGTATTGATATTGTCATTATATAATAGTGACATAGGAGCTTCTTTGTATGACTCTCAGATCAAAATTCAAAAAGCCGATTGTCACATTTCATAATAAAATCAATTACTTAACTCAATGTGTGAGGATCAGATAAGTTGAGCATTAATTTCTTTATCTCATATTGTAATCTATGGAAAAATTGGTTAATAAGTGCAGTATCATTCTACTTGATATCAATTGCTAGTTGTCAGAATTGTGAAGCATATGATGTCACTGATCGATTGTCTTGTCGCAAGATGCAGATCTTGTTGGTTGTGATACAAATTGCATCATATTTTTTATACATAGATCAAAATTCCGCTAAAAATATCTCTAAGTTATCCAATATTAGATCACATTATTCAAGAAAGGATAAAAATCACAATAAAACAAAGCTTGAAAGTAGTATTCCAATAAACTTGACTTATGATCCTTGGATTGGATAACTTTGGGATTGAAGTTCAATCACCAGTTGTACTTGATTGATAAATCCTTAAAACTTAGATCTAATACCATCAAATTTCTCTAGCAAATTAATTTTTAGTTCTTTGATGCTTGAATGGTGTTCAATTGTAGGTAAAGTGATATGACTTAAAGTAGCTCGAATCATCTCTATATCTTCACTTCTTGCTAATCTTGTTGCTCCTTGTGGTGGTGTATTGAACTGATGCATTGCAAGTATTAATTTTTTTATTTGCTCTTGCATTTGTGCCATTGCACTTTTTATTTCAGCAAGCTCTATTATGATAGAAAGAGAAAAAAATATCTACTTTTACTACAAAATAAAATATTTAAGAACAAAGAATTTTTTTTAAGAATAATATCAATTTAGAAGTAGATAATCCACAACTTCTTATATGCTTATATCTTATCAAGAGAAAGGGATAATCCACTCTTAATCAAGAAAAGACAAGACTCTGATATTGTAACTTTATTCTTGTCAATTTGTCAAGAACATAAATTAAAACAAATTCATAAGTTAGTAAAAACTATGTCAAAGGAAAATAACAACATAAAAATAAAGAAGTATGTATATTTAAGAAGAAATTGGAATAGCTATTGCTAAAGGCTAGAAAATATATGAGACTCTTGAATTAGACTAGAAGTAAGAAAGAAATTGACAAAAATGAAGAAGGATTCATTCTTGTTTCTATATATACTATCTATCTAAGAATTATGTGGCGGCATTCTATAGGATCTCTTACATGTGTCTAATTTGCAAGACAAGTGTCAAACTTGCAAGATAAGTTTTTTACATGTGCACCACATACTTAATTTATTTTACAAGCTATCAACATGTGCAACACATGGCTAGCTTGTTCCACAAGCTATCAATATGTGGAATATGTGGATAGCTTATTGGCAAAGTTTTTAACCTACCAATCACCTATAGACATATATAAAGGTGATTTTGTGTCTATAAAGCTTTTAAGAAGCTTCTCTATATAATATTATCAAGTTAATTTATTTTACTTATTTCTATCAATCTATATTAATTAGATAATTATTGGAATAAATCCTATATCCATATTAGATATATGGTTATATCCTATGATAGAAAAGTGTGTATTTCATATTACTCAAGTTGACTTCTTAAGATACATCATTTCAAATGATAGTCTCAAAATGGATCCTAAGAACAATCATGGATTAGAAGATTCTAAAAATAGTAAGGGATGTTCAATGCTTTTTAAAATTTACCAATTACTATCAAATCTTTATTAAAAACTTTTTTTAAGTTGTAGCTCTACTTACACCTTTAACTTGTAAGGACAAACTCGAGTGGAATAAGAAAGCAGAAGTATTGTTTGAAGACAACTTTTACTTCTATACCAATCTGGTATTGTGTCAACTTTTTCAAGGTATTTTTTATAGTAATACATCAGATTTTTCTTTGGATGAGGTATTGTCACAAATAGGAGCAGATGACAAATTCCACCCAATAGCTTTTCACTCTAAAAAATTTTTAGCAACAGAGATCAATTATAAAATCCATGATAAAAAACTTCTTGTAATTATAGATTTTTTTCAAGAATGGTGTCATTATCTAGAAGGCACTTCTAGTCTAGTCCCTACATATACAAATTATAAGAACCTCGAGTATTTCATATCAATACATGTGTTGAATTGACGCCAAGCTTGTTGGAGCATGTCTCTGCCAAGATTCGAGTTTATTATCTCTTATTGGCTAGAAAAACAACAAGGTTTATCCGATGCCCTTTCTAGATGTTCTTACCTTGTACCAAAAGAAGGAGATTCAGCTTTTGATCAACAAAAAATAATCTTCTTGAAGCTAGAGCAATTTCATCTTTGAGCAATAAAATCAACATTGACTATCGATTCAACTTTTATCACACAAATCCAATTAAGTATGCCTTTAGATTCTCTTATTCATGAAATTGGAAATAATTTGTTTAAGTCTCATGATACTTCTAAATTTGAGTTTAAGAATGATCTATTCTATTTTGAAGAACGCCTATATATTTTAGAAGATGCAGCATGACTACGAGCTTTAGAAGCTCATCACAACTTCCTTGTAGCACGATATTTTGGATATAATAAGTCTTTGGAACTAATATCAAGAGATTTTTGGTGGCTCTAAATGTAGAAGGCTATTAAAGAGTTTGTACAATTGTGCGATATTTGTTCAAGATCAAAAATTCCTTGTCATTGATCTTATAGACTTTTTCAAGTATTACTTGTACAAGAACAACTTTGGTCTTCTATTTCTATAGATTTTATCATGGATATTTCAAAATCAAGTTCATATGACTCTATATTTGTGATTGTAGATCATTTTACCAAGATGGTATATTTTATATCATATACAAAATCTATTATAAGTGAAGAAATAGCTAAATTCTTCCTTGATAATATTTATCGCTATTATGGATTACTAAAGGATATTATGTCAAGTAGAGGAACACATTTCATATTTAGATTTTGGAAGACTCTTTTTAAAATATTGAAGATAGATGTTAAACTATCCTCAGCCTTCCATCTTCAAATTAATAGACAAACAGAACGAATAAATCAAATTTTGGAGTAATATTTGTGATGTACCATCAACTATTATTAAGGTGATTGGACAATTCTTTTGCCATCGGCAGAGTTTGCTTATAATAATTCCATACATTCTTCTACTCAATAAACTCTATTCTTTGCAAATTATGGTTATCAATAATGACTTGATATTTTTAACTTTTCAAAAGCTAATAATCTTGCGGCAAAAGATTTGATAAATCAATTATCAGAGCTACATGCAACAATAAAGATACAATTAAAGAAAGCTCAAGAATGACAAAAAGATCAATGCAAATGTCTATCCCAAGAAACAACCTTGATTCCAAGTAAGTAATAAGATATAATTACTTTGTTAAAATATTAAGATTATTTGTCCTTGTGACAAACTGGATTATTGTAGATTTGAACCTTTTTTGATTTGTAAATAGATTAATCGAGTTGCTTATTGATTATGCCTACCAAAATCTATAAAGATCCATTCTATATTTCACATATCACTATTCGAGCCATATAAGATAGTGGATATACAAAGAAGAAGACAAATGCCACCGCCTCCTATAGAAATAGAGAATAATAAAGAATTCAATGTAGAAGAGATTTTAGATTTAAAGTGGTACCAAAATTGGCTAGAATATCTTGTACATTGATATGGATACAATATTAGTGGACGCACATGGAAGCCATCTAAGAATCTAGCAAATGCATTAACAAAAGTCAATTCATTTTATCAATAACATTCGTCAAAATCAAGATAAAGAATCAAGAAAATTTTTGTTATAAAGCAAAGCAAATTCTATAGAGATTTCATTCTATCCTATATCATTGTTTGCTATTTCCTTAAATTTGTTTGTGCTAAAGAGATGGATGATTAACAACCAGCAAATTCAACTCAAGAACCATTGTTTGCAAACTTACTGGATGAGACATTAAGTTCCTTCAAGATAACAGAATAGAAATGAATACCTTTAAGAACAACATGTTCTTTTTCAGATTGATAGTGAACTACAACATGTTTGGTATGACGACCTTGGAAGAGACTCTTGATGTTTGGTGATACTTTTAGAAGTAGGAACTATTCTTGATGGTATTCTAAATATTTTCTTTGAAAGAAGTTATGAAGGCTTTAATAATGATTAAATAATAGGATGGTCCTCTTGCCTTGGTATGAGACAGTATCAATGGTTGAAAAGACCTATCAACTATCTTCAAAGAACAACAAAGATCAGAGTATGTAGCAAGCACAATTTGACGTATCTTGGACTTCTTCGATATGTAATCACTACTCCTTGTGGAACTTGCCTAGAAGGGGGGATAATATTATGGATATAAGATTTACTCCAATAACTATTTAATTAATATAGATTGATAGAAGTAGATAAAATAAATTAATTTGATAATATCACATAAAAAAACTTCCTAGAAGCTTCATAGACGTGGAATCACCTTTATACATGTCTATAGGTGATTGGTAGATTAGAAACTTGGCCAATAAGCTAGCCACGTGTCATACATATTGGTAGCTTGTGGAATAAGCTAGCCATGTATTGCACATGTTGGTAGCTTGTGGAATAAGCTAAATACGTGGCGTAAATGTAAAAAACTTGTCTTATAAATTTGACATATGTCTTGCAAATTAGACACATGTAGGAGGTCCTATAGAATGCCATTTTTGTGAAGTAAATACATCCATATATAGAAATCTAACTTAACTATCTTTTCTTTCAAATTTTATTAAGTTTCTTCTTTCTTCTTACCAATCTAAGTTTTTATATAGTTTGGAAAAAATTTCTCACTTTCTTTCTTTTTCTTTGGCTAAAATTTTATCTTATCTTTAATCTTAACTTTAACTTTGATTTAGCCTTGAAAACTTCTTTTATTTCTTTTTATCTTTTTTCCAATCTTAGATTTTAGTAGATTCAGGGTTATATTTGTAGATATAAGGAGTTTTGACTTTGAGGTTGAATTTAGGATTTTACTAACAATAAATAGAGGTTTGGATGTCAATAGTCGGCTACCATTAATAGTGCTGACTTGGAGGATTAGATTTGGGGTTTTTATAACTTTAAACTATTAATTGTTGACTTAGACTTTGAAGACCTTGGCTGCGACTTCTTTGACGAGCTCAAAGGAGAAGAAGACGGATTTTTTTGGCAAATCTAGAGAATGATTTAGAGAGAGCTTCTTCTTGGCATGAGTTTAGGTGGTAGAAATGCATGATTCGGAGCTTAGATGAGAGAGATATGCTTGTTTGAACTTAGGCTACTAATATGACACCTATTGTCACTTTCCTGAGTATATTAGGAGTATTAAGATACTAGCGAGAAATCAAGAAGTTGGGTTAGAAACTAGACTTCAAGGTATACATTTTACATCCAATAATTGATAGAAATGATTCTAGAATGAGTGACATATGGCTGGTTATAACCAGCAAACTAAACTGAGGTTTTGAAGAAGTTAGATAAATAGAAGGGTTTGCTTTAAGCTAGAACTTGAGTTTCAAGATGAATTTGAAGCTCATTTTTTGTGTACATATCACTTATACTATAAAAAATCTATGTCTAAAATCTCATATCAATTGAGACTTTGATTAGGGAGTAATGGCAAATTTTATTCTCAGGTGTCGAGGATTTTAACTTTTAAAAGTACCTAATAAGGATTTGGTGATATCTAACGATTGGCAATGAATTCATAGCTCAAAATTTATGTGATGAAGATCAAAGGTATGAATTATATTTTTCCAAATTTTGAGCTTATTTGAATGGCTAGATCTCAAATTATGAATTTTCAAGTTTCTAGTTGGGATTTGACTTTCAAAAGTGCTTGTAAAGGATTTGGTGATATCTAACGATCAGCAATGAATTCGTAGCTCAAAGTTTATGTGACAAAGACCAAAGGTATTAATTATGTTTTCCTAAAATTAGAATTTATTTGAATAGCTGGATCTCAAATTATGAATTTTCAAGTTTCTAGTTGGGATTTGACTTTCAAAAGTATCTTCCAAGGATTTGGTGATATCTAACGATCAGCAATGAATTCATAGCTCAAAAATTATGTGACAAAGATCAAAGGTATGGATTATGTTTTTCAAAATTTTGAGCTTATTTGAATGGCTGGATCTCAAATTGCAAATTTTCAAGTTTCTGGTTTGGTTTTTACTTATAAAATTACTTGCTAATATTTTGATGATATCTAGTGATTGGTAATGAATTCATGGTTGATAATTTTTGTGAAGATGACTAAAGAAGTAAACTCTATGCTTTCAAATTTTGAACTTATTTAAATGGCTGTATTTTGATTTATAAATTCTCAAGCTTTTGGTTTGTTGATTTATTACACACATGGTTTGTGACTATAAAAAAGAAATTTAAGAAAGTTTGTGCATATTGGATCCAACTTGATTGTAAAGAGGGACCTTGCGTCTACCCAAAGCGGACTTTTGCCACGACACCGCCATGTAGCTCTTAGATAGATAGTATATATAGAGACAAGAGTGAAGCCTTCTTCATTCTTGTCAATGCATTTCTTGCTTATAGTCTAGTTCAAGAGTGTCATGTGTTTTCTAGTCTTTGGCAATAGCCATTCCAATTTCTTCTTGAATATATATACTTCTTTATTTCTATCTTGTTATTTTCTTTTGACATAGTTTTTACTAATTTATACATTTGTTTTAATTTATATCCTTGACAATTCCTTGAAACAATTTATTATTCAAGCCATTGTATATGACAATCAATTATTTAAAAGGTATTAAGAACATAGATTTGGTTGAAGAGGAACAAGTTAATTAATTACAACAATTCGTAAGTTTTCATAAACTTATTTGACTAAGCCAAAATCAATGCAAAGTAATGTAATATATTTTAAATCTTTTATCAAACAAAAAAAGATTTAATATTGTGAAGAGGACTTATGCTTATATTTTGGAAAAACTAAGCACACTGCTCAATATTATCCAAAAAACAATGTAATCAAAAAATAAGGAGTATGATCTCTAAAAAAGATAATATATCAAAAACTAAGTTTTTTCAACTATAATCAAGATTGTGCAGTTGGAATCATGTGTAATATCTTATAAAGGTCTTATTCTCTCCTTACATTCTTCACCTTGTTTTATAATAGATGCATTATTATGACTTAAAAATTATAAAGTCTTTACCTCATTAGATTCAAGAGCCTCAACTTGTTTCATAGACAAAGATTTTGTCAAAAAGTAAAAAATATTTCTAATCAAGAAAACTAAATCCGTGCATGTAGAAGTCATATATGGTTGTTTGTTGTCTTTTGGAGATGTTACCTATGAGACTATTCATTTAGATATATCAATAAAGGAACATGGTAGCGTAGTAATATTTAATATGATTAGATTTCCTTCCAGTTGAGTTATTTTAGGATTATCATAGCTAAAAAAATATAATCTTTAAATAAATTAAATTTCTTATAATCTTGATTTTTTTATAATTTAATTCAAAAATCCGTTAGTCAAATAGATATACATAATTTTAATACATCCAAATCTTTATTGATAAATGTAAAAACTTTTATATATACAACAAAAGAAAGATCATCTTATGTTATATATGCCATATCTATTTTTGATTATAAAAAGATACTAAAAAGATTATAAGTGATATTTTTAGCCTGTATAAAGATTTTTAAGATATTTTTTAAAAAAAAATACAGATATTCTTTCAAAGCATTGATCTTATGATTGTTCAATTGATCTTTAAGAGATAATTCAATTACTATTTGGACCAATCTATAGTTTATCACAAAACAAGTTGATTGTATTGAAAGAATATAGTAATAAAAAATTAGCTAAGAACTTTATATGTCATTCAAAATCTCCAATAAAAGTTTCTATCTTATTTGTGAAGAAAAAAGAGAGATTGCTATAGATGTGCACAGATTATCAAAGACTTAATAAGATTACTATCAAAAATAGATATCCTTTACCTTTGATTTCAAGACTTTTTGATCAACTCAATCAAGCAAAGATCTATACAAAAATAGATTTGTGAAGAGGATACAACTTTGTCTATATCAAAGAAGATAATAAATAAAAGACTATATTTCAAATAAAGTATGGGCATTTTGAATATAATGTCATACCTTTTGGACTTACAAATACAATAATTGCCTTTTAGCATCTTATGAATGACATTTTTTATGAGTTTCTTAATGATTTTATTATCTGCTATTTAGATAACATTTTGATCTATTCTAAGAATAAAAAAGGAAATGAATTTTATATTTTTTGTTGTCATATTACATGAAGTCTTGCTTAAGAATGCACCAGGCACTTGACTATAGAAGATAAAAAATATTTGTAATAATAAGTCCCAATACCTCTAATAGAATTATATAAATCATAATTAAAAAATAACAAGTATGTTCAATCATTAAAGAATTTTAATTGAGTTTTTGATTATTTATAAAAAAATATTAAAAATAAAAATTATAATCAAATTCAAATTAAATCCTAATCAAATCCTAATCAAATCCTAGTCAAATTCTAATAAAATTTTAATGAAATTATAGTCAAATTTTAATCAAATCCTAATCAAATTCTAATCTAATCCTATTTAAATCCTAGTCAAAGCCTAATCAAATTCTAATAAAATATTAGTCAATTTCAATCAAATTTTAATTAAAATTTAATCAAATTTTAATCAAATCCTAGTCAAATCTTTATCAAATTCTAATCTAAATCTTAATCAAATCCTAATCAAATCCAGATCAAATCCAGATCAAATCCTAGTAAAATCCTAGTAAAATTTGAATCAAATCCTAATCAAATCCTAGTTAAATCTTAATCAAATTCTAAATCTTAAATAAATCTTAAATGAACCCTATTAAATCTTAAATAAATCCTAATAAATCTTAATTGGATCCTAATCAAATCCTAAAAAATCCTAATCAAATTCTAACAAAATCCTAACAAATCCTATAGCATATTGAAATCTCAATAGCTAATGATTGAAATATTGATCTTAGTTCAAATTTTGTATATCTTTTAGTAACTAAATTGGCAATATATACAAAAAATTTGAAAAAGATCCAATTCACTAAATAGAAGATAAACTCAAAAATCTCCTCAGATATAGGCTATCCTCCTTCTTCAACCTTGATGCCAAACTTCTAGTGTTAATATCTTCTTTTTATACCATTCAACTGCTTCCAAATTTATTTATAGATGAAAAATCAAGTCTACTATCTACACAAATAATTCTCACCTCAATTTAATTATTAGATTCTTAATATCTTAGAAATCCTTACTAATCCTTAAAATCCAATTTTTGAGATTTTGACCCACTTGAACTTCAATAACCTTTTATCAAAGCATTAAATCAGAGTCAAACTCATAGCATATACTGAATACAATTACAATCACATATCTACAAAATTTCACATATAGATATATAACCAAACTCACAAAATGCTCAAAAATATAAATCTTTTTTTATTTCACAAAACCTAAAGTTGCCTAAATCAACCCTGGTTTTGTAAAGCTTTTATAAAGTCAATATCTATCCAAATCACTCCAATTTAATTCTTGGACAAACTTTCTTTAAAGAAAACTTTCTTTAAAGACTTGTCAAGATAGAAAAGTGTATATTTTATACTATTCAAATTGATTTTTTAGAATATACCATTTTAAATGATAGTCTAATGATGGATCCTAAAAAAGTTCAAATAATTATAGACTAAAAAATTCCAAGAATAATAAAAGATATACAATATTTTTTGAAATTTATCAATCACTATTGAATTTTCATCAAGAACTTTTTTCAAGTTGTAGCTCCACTAAGACGCTTAACTTGTAAAAAAAAACTTGTATGGAATAAAAAAGCAGAAGCATTATTTAAAGTTTTGAAGATAGCTTTTACTTCTATACCAATCTTATATTGCGTTGACTTTTTTAAAGTATTTTTTTATAAAAATAGATGCATTAAATTTTATCTTAGTACAATATTGTTGCAAATGGGAACAGATGACAAACTTCATCCAATAGCTTTTTATTCACAAAAATTTTTAGAAGTCAATATTAACTACAAGATCTATAACAAAGAACTTCTTACAATCATGGATTTTTTTTAAGAATGGCGTCACTATCTAGAAGGTGCTTCTAATCTAATCATCATGTATACAAATTATAAGAACTTTGAATATTTCATGTCAAAACATGTTTTGAATCATTGGTACGCTCATTCAAGTATGCTTTTATCAAAATTCAAATTCATTATCACTTATTAGTTTAAAAAAAAAAAAGATTTATTTGATGCCCTTTTTAGAAGTTCTTATCTTACACCAAAAGAAAGAAATGCAACTTTTGATCAATAAATGATGATCTTGTTGAAGTTAGAACAATTTCATCTTTGAACAATAAAATCAATATTGGCTGTTGATTCAACTTTTCTTAAATAAGTCCAATTAAATATGTCTTCAGACCTTCTTATTTATGATATTCATAATAATTCATCTAAGCTCAATGATACTTCTAAGTTTGGATTTAAGAACAATCTGTTCTATTTTGAGGAATACTTGTATATTCCAGAAGGAGAAGCATGACTACATGCTCTTCAAGCTTGTCACAACTTCCTTGCAATAGGCCATTTTAGATACAATAAGACTTTAGAACTAATATCAAGAGATTTTTGATGGCGTCAAATGTAGAAGGCAATTAAAGAGTTTGTACAATCATGTGATATTTGTTTAAGATCAAAACTTCCTCATCATCAACCTTATAATCTTTTTCAATCCTTACCTATACCAAAACAATTATAGTCTTTTTTTTTTATGGATTTTATCATAGATTTATCAATTTTAAGCTCATATGACTCTATATATGTGATTGTAGATTATTTTATAAAGATGGCACAACTAAATTTTTCCTTGACAATATCTATTGCTATCATGGATTGCCAAAGAATATTATATCATATAGAAGGACGTAATTTGTATCAAAATTTTAAAAAATCTTTTTTAAGATATTGAAAGTGAATATAAAACTATCTTTGGCCTTCCACCTTCAAATTGATGGACAAACACAATAGATAAATTAAATTTTGAAATAGTATTTGAAGTGTATTATTAATTATCATTAAGATAATTAAACAACTATTTTGCAATTAATAGAATTTATTTATAATAATTTGATACATTTTTCTATTCAACAAACAATTTTTTTTGCCAATTATGATTATCATCTATAATTTAATACTTTTGACTTTTTAAAAACTAACAATCCTATACCAAAAGATTTAATAAATTGATTATCAAAATTACATGTAATAATCAAGATGCAATTAAAAAAGCTCAAGAATGACAAAAGACCAACATAGATGTCTCTTATAAGAAATAACTCTAATTTCAAGTAGGTGATAAGGTATAGCTACTTCGTCATAATATCAAGACTATTTGTCCTTCTGACAAGCTAGATTATTGGAAGCTTGCTCCATATCCAATTTCTAAATAAGTCAATTTAGTTGTTTATCAATTAAATCTATTAGAATTTATGAAGATCCATCTTGTATTCTATATGTCTTTGCTTAAACCATATAAGATAGTGGATACATAAGAAAGAAGACAAATACCACCTTCTCTTATAAAAACAAATAACAATAAAGAATTTGAGATGGAAGAGGTCTTAGATTTGAGGCAACACCAAAATAGGTTAAAATATCTTATATATTGATGCAGATATGATATTAATGAATGCACATGGGAGCTATCTAAAAATCTAATAAATACATCAACTAAAGTCAATGCATTTCATCAACAATATCCATTAAAACCAACATGAAGAGACAAAAAAATCTTTGTTAATAAGCAAAGCAAGTTCAATAGAGATTTTATTCTATCTTGTATCATTGTTTATTATTTCTTTAGATTCTAGTACTAAAAAGATAGAAAATCAACAACCAACAAATTTAGCTCAAGAGGTATCATTTGCTAAATTATTGGATGAAATATTAATGCTATTACAATCTTCAAGATGATGGAATAAAAATGAATATTCTAAAAAATGACATGTTCTTCTTTGAATTGATGGCAAGATACAATATGTTTGATATTACGACCTTGGAAGAAACTTCTATTGTTTGGTGATACTTTTTAAAATAGGAACTACTCTTGATGGTATTTCAAATGTTTTCTTTGAAGGAAGTTATGAAGGCCTCAACAATGATCAAATATTAGGGTGGTCCTTCCGCCTTGGTATAAGACATTATCAATGGCTAAGAGGACCTATCAATTACCTTCAAAGGAAATAAAGATCAGAATATGTAGCAATATAACTTGATACATTTTGGACTTTCTTAACATATAATCAGTACTCCTTGTAGAACTTGTCTCTAGAAGGAGGAATAATGCCACGGATATAAGATTTATTCTAATAATTATTTAAATAACATGGATAGATAGAAATAAATAAAAATAAATTAATTTATTAATATCTTATAGAAAAGCTTCCTAAAAGCTTTATAGATGTGGTTTTATCTTTATGCATGTCTTTAGGTGATTGGTAGATTAAAAACTCAGCCAATAAGTTAGCCATGTCTCACACATATTGGTCACTTTTAGGACAAGCTAAATACATGGTGCACATATAAGAAACTTGTCTTATAAGTTTGACATGTGTCTTACAAATTAGACATGTATTAGAGATCCTATAATAACGTCAGGTAGCTCTTAAATAGATAATATATATAGAAAGAAGAGTGAAGCCTTCTTGACTCTTGTCAACACCTTTCTTGTTTTTAATCTTATTTTAAGAGTTTCTAATCTTCTTGTCTTTGGCAATAGCCATTCTAATTTTAATATTATTTCATCTTTGAGTGATTTTCTATTCTTTTAAGTGACACAAGAGTATATTGACATTTTGTTCTTTTATAATTCATGTCCTCAATAACAACATGTTGCTTTATTTATTTATATTTTTTGAATTCTAGTTCTCAATAAATTAATAAGAATATACTTACGATATCAAAGCTTTATCTTTCTTGATTAAGAATGAGATAATTACCTTTTTTTCTTGATAAGATATAAGAATATTAGAAGTTATAGATTATCCACTTCTAAATTAATATTATTCTTTAAACTTTTTTATTCTTAATCCTTCTCTACTTCCAATCATAAGTAATTTAATTTTTTTTTTTTTATAAGAGTACAATAATATAAATGTAAAAACAAATAAACAGATTTTTACTTGCAATACATCATTTACTTCATTTTTACAAATAGCTTTAAGATTGGTTGAAAATAAAGATGTAGAGTTACTTCAATATCTATATCTATATCTATATAATTATCTTCTCCTATAGTAGAACATCCTACAAGTATCGCTACTATTATCAAAGAATAAAAAAAAAATTTACTTAAGAAATTTGATAGTACAAGATTAAAGTTTTGAACATTTATCAATTAAGTATAATTGGTAATTGAATTTTAATCTCAAAGCTATCCAACTTAATGATTATAAATTAGATTTATTGGAACATTACTTTCAAGTTCTATCTAATTTTGATCTTTATCTTTTTTTTAACAACTTGATCCAATTTTAAATAATTTGGAGGATTTTTTAGCAAAATTTTGATCTATGTATGAAGAGCATGATGTGGTTTGTGTTGCAACCAATATAATTTGGATCTTATGTCAAATAAATTATTTAATATTGCTATATGTTTTATAATTTTAACAATTAGCAAGTGATATCAAGTGAGATGATATTGCACTTATAAGCTGCTCTCTATAGATTGTAATATGAGATAAAAATATTAATACTAAACTTATGCAATCTTCAAACATTAAATCAAGCAATTGATTTGTTGTAAAGTATAATAATTGGCTTTTTAAATTTTAATCTGAAATTCATATGAATATGCCACAATATTCTTATAATTTATTTGATATACTAATACTTTTTCAATATATATATTTTAAAGTAGAAGATATATAAATTGATGCAATACGCTTCAAATCTCTTATTAAATAAGAAAAATCTCAATGCTATCAAGAAGGATTGTATTTATATTATAAAAATCTAAATAGATTATTCAATATTGTCATAAGAAATGATACAACCAAAAATTGAGGAGCATGGCTATTAAAAAAGATAATGTATCAATAAATAAATTTATTCAACTATAATAGGAATTATATAGCAAGATTCTTGTGCAACATCTTATAAAAGTTTTATTCTTTCTTTAGAATCCTCTCCTTGTTTTACAATGGATATTTTTTTAGGATCTAAAAATTATAAAATCTTTGCTTTGTTAGATTTAGGAGTCTCAGCTTATTTTTTGGATGAAGCATTTGTTAAGAATTATAGAATATTATTGATAATAAAAACTAAATTGATATACATAGATGTTATAGATGGTCAATCTTTATCTTTTAGGTATGTTATTCATGAAATTATTTCTATAGATGTAGCATCAAATGGTTATAATAGCTTAATAATATTTAATATTATTAGATCTTCTACTAATTTAGTCATTTTAAATCTACTATGGTTAAAAAAAATATAATCTTTAAAAAAATTAAATCTCTTATAATCTTGATTTTTTTAATAGTATATTTAAGAATATCTCCAATTAAATAAAAGATCATAAGTTTAAAACAACCAAATTCTTATTTGTAGAAGTAAGAGCATTTATGTGCAATATAAAAGAAGGATCATCATTTATTATTTATGCAATATCTATTTTTGATAGTAGAAAGACATGAAACAACCTTCTCATATAATATAAGAAATATTAAGATATGTTTAAAAAGAAGAATGCATATATTCTACTAAAACATCATCCTTATTACTACTCAATTGATCTTCAAGAAAGGACTCAACTGCTATTTAGATCAATCTATAGCTTATTGTAAAATGAATTGGCTTCACTCAAGGAATATATTAATAAGAATTTGGCCAAAAACTTCATATGCCATTCAAAATTTCCAACAAGAGTTCCAATCTCATTTGTAAAAAAAAAAAAAAAAAAAAAAAAAAATGGATTATTGCAGATGTGTAGATTATCAAAGACTTCATAAGATAAATATTAAGAATCAATATCCTCTACCTTTAATATCTAAACTTTTTGATCAACTAAATCAAGCTAAGATCTATATCAAAATAAATATGCAAAGAATATATAACCTAGTACATATTAAAGAAAGAAATAAAATCTAGATTATTATAAATTTAAAAAATATTAGTCTTTAGATCAATTTTTTTAAATAAAAAGTAATAGAATAGTCTAGACTTTATTTTAAAAAGTCAAGACCATCATAAATTTTAAAAATCCAAAAATAATAAGTGTCATTTAATATTTTTTGGAATTTTTTAATTATTATTGGATTTTTATTATTATTTTTCTAACTATAGTTCTATTTACATGTTTGACTTGTAAAGACAAATTTGAGTGGAATAAAAAAATTGAAATAAAATTTTAAGCTTTAAAGATAATTTTTATTATAGCACCAATTTTATATTAAATTAATTTTTTTAAATCATTTTTTTAAATAGAAACAGATGCATCAAACTTTGCCTTGGAGGCAATGTTATTACAAATGGGATTACATAACAAACTTCATTCTATTACTTTTCATTCAAAAAAATTTCAATAATTGAGATTAATTATGAAATCTACGATAAGGAACTTCAAAATAATATCATTATCTAAAAGATACTTTTAGTCTAATGATATTTATATTCATCACAAGAATCTTAAATATTTTATATCAACATGTGTCTTAAATTGTTGCTAAATTTGTTGGAGCATGTCCTTGTAAAAATTTATATTTAATATAATTTATCAGCCACAAAAATAATAAAGTTTGTTAAATGCCTCACATAAATGCTCTTATCTTACATCAAAAGAAGGAAAAACAACTTATGGTCAATAACAAATAATTCTTTTGAAACTAGAGCAATTTCATCTTTGTTCTATGAAATTGATAATATCAATTGATTTAATATTTTTTAATCAAGTTTATTCAAATATGTCTATAAATTTTCTTGTATATGACATTGATAAAGAATCTTCCAAGTTTCATGATACTTCTAAGTTTGAATTAAAAAACAATTTTTTCTATTTTGAAAGATGCTTATATGTTCTAGAAGGTGAAGCCCAATTATGTGCTCTTTAAGCACATCACAATTTTTATACAATAAGGAATTTTAAATATAATAAGACTTTGGAGTTAATTTCAAGAGACTTTTGGTGGCTCTAAATATGGAAGGTATTAAAAGATTTATACACTTTTTCAACCATTGCCTATATCAAAACAACTATGATCATCTATTTCTATAAATTTTATTATAAATTTTTTAATTTTAAGCTCTTATAATTCTATATTTATAATAATCTATAATATATTTTATATTTGTGATATATAATTTTATATTTTATGATTTTATATTTATAATAGATTATATATTTATATTATATTATATATTTATGATAAATTGCTGAATGAAGGTGGAATATTTTGCATTATATACAAAAATTATTATATGTGAAGAAACAACTAAGCTTTTCTTTGATAACATCTATTGCTATTATGAATTGCCAAGAAATATGATTTTAAACAAAAAGATTCAATTTGTATCAAAATTTGAAAGAATTATTTTTAAGATATTAAAAATAGATATAAAACTATCATCAACTTTCTATCCTCAAGCCAATAGATAAAAAAAATATGGCAATCAAGTGTTGAAGCAATATTTATAGTGTATCATCAATTACTATTAAAATAATTAGATAATTTTTTTTACTATTAATAAAATTTACTTACAATTAGATAATATATTTTTCTATTCAATAATCATCATTTTATACTAATTATGATTATCATTCATAATATGATACTTTTGATTTTTTAAAAGCTAATAATCCTACAACAAAAGATTTGATAAATTATTGATTAGAGCTACATATAATAATGAAGGTATAATTAAAGAAAGATTAAGGATGACAAAAAATCAATGTAGATTTCTACTAGAAGAGACAACCTTAATTCCAAGTTAGTGATAAGATGTGATTACTTTGTGGTAATATCCAAACTAATCAACCTTATAACAAGTTGGATTATTATAGATTTAGACCACTTTCTATTTATGAATAAATCAATCTAATTGTATATTAATTATATCTACAAAAATTAATGAAGATTTATCTTATTTTTAGATGTATCTTTTTGAACAATACAAGACAATGGATATACCATAAAAAAAACAATTACCACATCTATTAATAGAAATTGATAACAATCAAGAGTTTAAAATAGAAGAGGTTTTGAATTTAAGGTAATACTGAAATAGATTGAAATATCTTGTATATTAGTACAAATATGATATTAGTAAATTCTTATAAAAATTGTCTACAAATCTTGCAAATATAGTAGAGAAGGTTGATGCTTTTTATCAACATCCATCAAAATTAAGATGAGAAGTATAAAGATCTTATAATATAAAAAAAAGAGGTTTAAATCTAAAATCCACTCTCTTTTCTTTCTATTTTTCTTCATAATTTTATTATAAGATTTTTTCTTCACAAAAATGAAGAATCAACAAACTTTAGAGTCAACTCAAGAATTATCATATGTAGAGTTATCAAAAGAATCATAATGTCATATTATGTGAAATTTTGCTTGAGAATGCATCGAGCACCTAATTGTGGAAGATTAAAAAAACATTTATAACAACAAGTCTTAACACCTTTGATAGATTTATATATAAATTATAATTAAAAATTATCAAGTATATCCAAATATTAAAGAAGTTCAATTAAATTTTAAAAAAATTATAAAAAAAATATAAGAAATCTTAAAGAATTTTTTAAAAAATTATATAAAAAAATTAATATAAAAATATTAAAAAATAATAATATTAAAATATTAAAAATAAAAATTATAATCAAATTTTAATCAAATCTTAGTCAAATTCTAATAAAATCTTGGTCAAATACTAATAAAATTCTAATCAAATCCTAATCAAATCTTAAATAAATTCTAATAGAATTCTAATTAAATCTTAATTATACTTTAATCAAGTTCTAATAAAATCTTAATAAAATCCTAAATTCTAAATAAATCCTAATCAAATCTTAATCAAATCCTAATAAAATCCTAATCAATTCTTAAATTTTAAACAAATCCTGATGAAATCTTAGTCAAACCTTAAATCCAAAACAAATCCTAATCAAATCTTAGTTAAGTCCAAATAAAATTATAATCAAATCTTAAATAAATTCTAATAAATTCTAATTAAATCCTAATAAATTCCTAACAAATCCTATATCAGATTGAAATCTCAAATACTAATGATTAAATTGTTGATTTTCATTCAAAATTTGTACATCTTTCAAAAATTACATTAATAACAAGCATAAATTTTTTGAATAAGATCCAACTTACTAAATAGAAGATAAATCTAAAATTTTGCTTAGGTATAGGTTGGCCTCTTTCTCCAACCTTGATGCCAATCTTCCAATATCAATATCTATTTTTTATATTATAAAATTAATTTTAAAATTTACAAATATATAAAAAATCAAGTGTACTACCTACACATATAATTTTTACTTCAATCCAATTGATACATTACTAGATATCTTAGAAATCCTTATTAATCTTTAAAATCTATTTTTATCACGGATATAAGATTTATTCTAATAACTATCTAATTAATAAAGATAAATAAAATTAGGTAAAATAAATTTATTTGATAATATCTTAGAAAGAAGCTTCTTAGAAGCTTCATAGATGTGGAATCACTTTTATACATGTCTATAGATGATTGGTAGGTTAGAAACTTGGTCAACAAGCTAGCCACATGCCGCACATGGTGGTAGCTTGTGGAATAAGCTAGCCATGTGTTGCACATGTTGGTAGCTTGCAAAACAAGCCAAGTACATGGCATACATGTGAGAAACTTGTCTTGCAAGTTTGACACATGTCTTGCAAATTTGACACATGTCTTGCAAATAAGACATGTGTAGGAGGTCCTATAGAATATTGCCACGTAGTTCTTAGATAGATAGTATAAATTGAAACAAGAGTGAAGCCTTCTTCATTCTTGTCAATTCTTTTCTTGCTTCTAGTCTAATTCAAGAGTCTCATGTATTTTCTAATCTTTGACAATAGCCATTCAAGTTTCTTCTTGAATATACATACTTCTTTATTTCTATCTTGTTATTTTCTTTTGACATAGTTTTTTATTAACTTACACATCTATTTTAGTCTATTTTTATATTATAAATTAAAATATAGTGTGAAAGATATAAAAGAATATATTAAAATAGAAAGATTAAGTTTAAAAGAGGAAAGGATGAAAAAAAGAAGGGATTGTGGTTCTTTCTTTTTTATCTCTAATCTAATCTATATTATTTCTTTCTACTTGTTAGGTTTTCTTTTATTTATCTTAGATCTACTTTACCTTTATTTTCTTCTTTCTTAGATCTAAACTTATATGTTGTGGATTGAAATTAGAAGAAAAGTTGATAGAAAAATAGTAGTAAAAAGGTAGAATAGAAATTCACCTTGGAAAGTGAAATTTCTTCAAGTTAGTCTAAGGGAAAAGGTTGAAGAGGTGGAAAGACATGGGTTGAGAGGTCTTTTTGACCAAGAGGATAAGAAAGACCAGGTGGAGATGACAAGAGAGGCGTAAAGATGTAATAGGAAAGAAAAACAGAATAAGAAGAGAGGAGTGTTGATAGAGAGGAGTGTATTTTTTTGTGTATAGAGAGAGTTAGGAGACAAATTTAAGAGTGAGATTTGATAGACATATTCTATATAAATTAAAGAAGAGATTAGTATAATTTTTACACTCATTTTTTTTATAAATAAAACGTTATGTTCTTTCAAAAGAACAAGAGTCTATTTCCAAATCTGTGAAGTTTGAGGGAACATATCTTTGTGATTAGAGTAGTGTTTTGAGCAAAAATTATTGAGGTTTGTAGATATATAAGTCTATTAGGTTGTTTAAAAAACTGATTTCTATTAGAGTTATATTCAAGGAGTTATAAGGAAAATTGAGGTCAGATCTAGAAATCTTAGAAGGCAAAATTAAAGAAGAAGGATGAAGCCTATAACTCAAGTTTGGAGAGGACTTTTGGAGCAATAGTTGGAAGGTATTTATAACATGAGATAAGCTACAAGCATAAATTTTTTTAACACTTAGGTTATCTTTAATGAAGAGCAATGAAGAAGTGAAGCAAAAAGGATCTAGAATTGAAGGCTGCAAGGAGGGATAACTTTGACAACATGGTTCTTCCTAACCACAGTAGCTATGATCAAAATGTTTTCAAGGTTTGCTTTCTTACTTCCTAAAGTACCTTATATCTAAATTTTGCTTTAATTGATGTGATATCCTAGGATTTATGATCAAAATTGGAGATAGGTCTCTAAAGGCAAAATATGTTAGGGTTCATAAAGTATGTTTTTTTTAATGTAAATTGTTCAATTTTATGAACTTTTATGGATCTCATCTTACACTTGATTAATTAGAGGCACAAAAGACCTAGTATTTCTTAAAGCTAAGACTCTCACTATGACATTGTATCCTTGACAGATTGACAAGAGTAAAATTACAATATCAGAGCTTTGTCTCTTCTTGATTAAGAGTAGATTACTTTTTTTTTCTTGATAAGACATAAGCATATTAGAAGTTGTGGATCACCCACTTCTAAACTAATATTGTTCTTAGAATTTTTTCCTCTATTCTTAACTATTTTATTTTATAGTGAGAGTAGAGATTTTTTTTTTTTCTATTGTGGTATCATGGCAGAGCTTATTGAAATAAAGAATGCAATGGTACAAATGCAAGAGCAAATGAGAGAATTAATACTTGCAATGCATCAATTCAATGCACCACCATCAAGAGCAAGAAGATTAGTAGGAAGTGAAGATATAGAGATGATTCAAGCTGCTTCAAGCCATACCACTTTACTTACGATTGAACATCATTCAAGCATCAAAGAATCAAAGATTAATTTGCCAAAGAAGTTTGATGGCACCAAATCTAAATTTTGAGGATTCATCAATCAAGTATAAGTAATGATTGAACTTCAATTCCAAAGTTATCCAATCCAAAGGTCATAAGTCAAATTTATTACAATACTACTTTCAAGCTTTATTTTATTATGATTTTCATCATTTCTTGAATAATGTGATCTAATATTAGATAACATAGAGGCATTTTTAGCAAAATTTTGATCTATATATGAAAAATATGATGCAATTGGTGTCACAACGAATAAGATCCGCATCTTGTGATAAGACAATCGATCAGTGATATCATATGCTTCACAATTTTGACAACTAGCAATTGACATTAATTAGAATGATGCTACACTTATTAGCCAATTTCTCTATGGATTACAATATGAGGTAAAAAAATTGATGCTCAACTTATCCGATCCTTAGACATTGAGTCAAGTAATTGATTTTGTTGTAAAGTGTGATAATTGGTTTTTTGAATTTTGATCGGAGAGCCGCACAAGGGAGCCCTAATGTTACTACAATACAATGGCAACATCAATGTCTTTTCAATATGTACATTTAGAAGTAGAAGACATGCAAATCAATGCGATATGTTTCAAACCTCTTACTAAATAAGAAAAGACTTGTCATCATCAAGAAGGATTGTGTTTATATTATAGAGAACCTAAGCACAGTGCTTAGCATTGTCCGAAAAAAAGACCCAACCACAAGATGAAGAGTATGGCTGTCAAAGAAGACAATATGTCAAAAAATGAGTTTGTCCAATTATAATAGGATTGTGCAGTTATAATCTTGTATAACTCCTAATAAAGGTCTTATCCTCTCTTGAGAACTCTCTTCTTATTCTATAATAGATATCTATTTGGGACTTAAAAATCACAAAACCTCTGTTTTATTAGATTCAAGAGCCTCAACGTGTTTTTTATATAAAGAATTTGTTAAAAGTCATAGAATACCTTCAATACAAAAAATTAAATCTGCACATATAGAAGTCATAGATGGTCGCCTACTATCTTTTGAAAATGTTACTCATAAAATCCTTCCTATAAATGTAACAATAAATAGTCATAATAGTTATATAATCTTTAATATAATTAAATCTCTCTCTAATCTAGTCATTTTAGATTTATCATGGCTAGAAAAATATAACCCTCGAATAGATTGGATTTTCCGTAGACTTGATTTTTTTCAAAAGATTAATAAGAGTCCCGTAAATCAAGTAATAAATCATAAGCCTATTATAGTAAAATTCATACTTATAGGCGCAAAAGCGTTTATAAATGAAGCAAAAGAAGAATCATCTTTTGCTATTTATCCTACACCCATTTTTAATGGTGGGATTTTAAGTGGCATTCTAAGCCAATATCAAGATTATCAAGATGTCTTTGAGAAGAAGAATATAGACATTTTTCTGGAGCATCATCCATATGATTGCTCAATTGATCTCAAAGAGGGAACTCAGCCTCTATTTGGACTAATCTACACTCTATTCCAGAATGAATTGGCTGAATTCAAGAAATACATTGATGAGAACTTGGCCAAGATTTTCATACGCCATTCAAAATTTCAAATAGGACCTCCTATCTTATTTATAAAGAAGAAAGATGGGTCACTATGGATGTGTGTAGATTATCAAGGGCTCAACAAGATTACCATTAAGAATAGGTACCCTCTATTTTTGATATCTGGACTTCTTGATCAATTGAATCAAGCTAAGATCTATACAAAAATAAATCTAAGAAGAG
Organism: Physcomitrellopsis africana; assembly: GCA_036785485.1. Lineage (NCBI taxonomy): Eukaryota > Viridiplantae > Streptophyta > Bryopsida > Funariales > Funariaceae > Physcomitrellopsis > Physcomitrellopsis africana. The sequence continues at coordinate 35,228 of JAWRVF010001167.1, forward strand.
CATACAACCTAATACGCATCAAAGAAAGTGATGAATGGAAGATTTCATTTTGAACAAGATATGGACATTTTTGAATATAATATCATGTCTTTTGAACTTACAAATGCACCAACTCCTTTTCAACATCTTATGAACAATATTTTTTGTGAATTTCTTGATGATTTTTTTGTCTATTATTTAGATAATATTTTAATCTATTCTAAGAACACAAAAAAATATGAACTTCATGTTTGTCGTGTGTTATAAAAACTTAGAGATACAAAGTTATATGCCAAGATGAAAAAGTGTGTATTTCACACTACTCAAGTTGATTTCTTAGGATATATCATTTCAAATGATGGTGTCAAAATGGATCCTAAGAAAGTCCAAATAATTATAAGTTGAAAGATTCCAAAAACAATAAGAAATGTACAATATTTTTTGGGCTTTGCCAATTACTATTGAGTCTTCACTAAGAACTTTTGTCTAGCTGTAGCTCCACTTATATGCTTAATTTGTAAAGACAAACTTGAGTGGAGTAAAGAAGTAGAAGCATCGTTCGAGGCTTTGAAGATAGTTTTTACTTGTGCACCAATCTTGTATCACATCGATTTTTCCGAGGCATTTTTTATGGAAATAGATGCCTCAAACCTTGCTTTGGGGGTAGTATTATTACAAATAGAAGAAGATGACAATCTCCACCTAGTAGCTTTCTATTCCAAGAAATTTTCAGTAGCACAGATCAATTACAAAATCCACAATAAAAGACTTTTTACAATTCTAGATTCTTTTCAAGAATGGCATCACTATCTGAAAGGTGCTTCTAGTCCAGTCACCATGTATACGGATCACAAGAACCTCAAATATTTAATGTCTATAGACGTATTGAATTGTCATTAGGCTCGTTGGAGCATATCTTTATTAAGATTCGAATTTATTATCACCTATCGGCCAGGAAAACAACAAGATTTGTCTATTGTCTTTTCTAAACGTTCTTATCTTATATCAAGAGAAGGAGATTCAACTTTTGATCAACAAAAAATGACCTTCTTGAAGCCGAAGCAATTTCATCTTCGAGCAATGAAATCAACATTAACTATTGATTCCACTTTTGTCAAGCAAATCTAGTCCAATATGTTTTCATATCCTCTTATCTATGAGATTAAAAATAATTCATCTAAGTCTCATGATACTTTCAAGTTTGAATTCAAGAATAATTTTCTCTATTTCAAAAGATGCATATATATTCCAAAAGGCGCAGCATGACTACATGCTCTAGAAGCTCGTCACAACCTACGTGTGCCATGATATTTTGGATATAATAAGACTTTGGAGCTTATATTGAGAGATTTTTGGTGGCCTTAGATGTGGAAGGCTGTTAAAGAGTTTGTACAATCATATAATATTTGTTCAAGATCAAAAATTCCTCATCACTAACCTTACAGACTTCTACAACCATTACTTGTATCAGAACAACCTTGGTCTTATATTTCCATGGAGTTTATCATCGATCTTCCAAAGTTAAGTTCATATTACTTTATATTTGTGATTGTAGATTATTTTATTAAGATGGCACTTTTTGTACCATGTGCAAAATCTATTACAGGTGAAGAAATAACTAAACTCTTCCTTGATAATATCTATCACTATTATGGACTACCAAAGGATATTATATCAGATAGAAGAACACAATTTATATCAAGGTTTTAGAGGATTCTTTTGAAAATATTAAAGGTGGATATAAAATTATCCTCAACTATCCACCCTCAAATTGATAGACAAACGGAATGAATAAATCAAGTTTTGGAGCAATATTTGAGATGTACTATCAACTACCATGAAGATGATTAGACAAATCTTTTGCCATTGGCAGAGTTTGTTTATAATAATTCGGTACATTCTTCTATTCAACAAACTGTATTCTTTATAAATTATGGTTATCATCCACAATTTGATACTTTTGACTTTTTAAAAGCTGATAATCCTGCGGCAAATTGTTTGTTAAATTGTTTGGCAAATTGTTTGTTAGAGCTACATGCAAAAATCAAGGCACAACTTAAAAAAGCTCAAGAATGACAAAAAATCAATGTAGATATCTATCCCAAGGAACAACCTCAATTCTATATGGCGATAAAGTATGGTTACTTTGTTATAATATCAAGACTATCCATCCTTGCAACAAGCTGGATTATTAAAGGCTTGGACTTTTTTTGATTTGTTAACAAATCAATCCAGTTGTTTATCGATAATGCCTACCAAAATCTATGAAGATCCATCTTATATTCCACGTATTACTACTCAAGCCTTATAAGACAGTGGATATATAAGAAAGAAAATAAATGCCACCGGTGTCGGATAGAGAGAATTTGCCTTGAGAAAATGCCGGGTTCCTAGCTGCTATTAGAACTAGCAGGGAACATGAGAAGAAGCCGTGCAAGTATCTTCTATACTTGCACAATATTTGTTCAAGCTTTCAAATCATACTTGTAATATACTTGTACAAGACTTGTATAAATATAAAGTATAGATCCTTGAATAATACTTGTATAAATACTTATATAATACTTGTACAAATACTTATATAAAATAGTATATAATCCTTGATATAATACTTATATAAATACTTATACAAATATTATATATAATACTTATAGAATACTTATATAAATACTTGATATAAATACAAGTATAAATACTTGTATAAAAGGTATAAGCAAAGTGTGTATATATTCAAGTAATCCTCAAATACAACCGCACATGAGGAATACAAGTTATACAACAAGCTGAAACTAAATAAATCACTTAAAACTCATCCAAAGGTCAAATCAAGCATGCTTATAGCCTATGGAAATCAAATGATCCATTGTAAAACATATCAAAATTTCACAAATAGATGACTTACCGTTTAAAAGTTATGACTAAAAGAAATAGGCACTAAAACTTCCCAGCAAATGCAAAGGCAGCAAAGCTCCTCTTCACTTCAGTCTTTGTTGTGATTACTTTCCTTCTCCAAATTGGGCATGCAATAGCTTTCTAGAAAGCTCACTCCATCATCTAACTTTTTCTAAAATTTCACATGCATAACTCTCAAACTCCAGATTTTATAGCTAGTTGATTCTACTTTTCAAACCCTAGCAACAATTTTCCCTCTTGATACTTCATGGCTCATAAAACTTTCATAAAAGCTCTAAATGTATTGATTTTTATTTTCAAGGAAAGCTTATACAAGCTACTATAAGCATCTAAAATATCAAAAATATTGAAGAGATTGTCCAACTTGGGTGGTTGAACAAAGTCTCTACCTCTCTTCGTCAAATGGTAGCAAATCCTTTCCCACTCTCAAGCTCACAACTTTTCTTTTCCAACTCCAAATGCTACAAGAGATGTCTTGATAGAAAGCTAGCACAAATTCCTACATTTTCAATAAATTTCACTAAGAAAGACTTGAAATCAAACTTGCAGTGGCATATCAAAGTTTCTGCCGTCACTTTTCGATAGCAAAAGACCTCACTCTATTAAAATAAGCATAACTTTTTGCTCACAATTCCAATACAAGTAAGTAAATAGGTTCTACAATTCTCTCAACTCCAAGAACACACACCTCAAGTTTCATTACAAACGCTTCTATATCCTAGGAGTTATCTCTCTCCAAAATTCACCATTCAAAACTGCCAAATCCTAAGTCTAGCAAGAAGAGTATATTCTCCTTTCCTTCCATATTAGACTATGATATGCCCACATGGGCAGCCAAATCCTATTGGACAGGCCCTATTCATCCCATGCTCTTCTTTCTTATCCCTCACAAGGTCCATTCTACCTCAAAAGTCAATAAAAAAGATAAAACAATCTTTATCTTTCTTTTAATTACAAAAAAATCTATTCTAGGATATAAGTAAGGTAGGAACAAAATAAATAGCCATTTTAATTCACTAACTAAGTGGCTATAATAAATCCTCTTCTTATAATATCTTCTAAAATAATCTCTAGCACTCACACATGTAATAACAATAGATACAAGATATATAATATTTTTATATACTACACGTAAATGCAATATGACACCGTCTTCTATAGAAGTAGATAACAATGAAGAATTCAAGATCGAAGAGATTTTTGATTCAAAGCGACACCAAAATTGATTGAAATATCTTAAGCATTAGCGTGGATACAATATTAGTGAATGCACATGGGAGCCATCTAAGAATCTAGCAAATGCATCAACAAAAGTTAATACATTTCATCGACAACATCTGTCAAAATTAAGATAAAGAATTAAGAAATTCTTTCCTATAAAGCAAAACAAGTTCTATAGAGGTTTCATCCTACCTTGTATCATTGTTGTTATTTTTTTAGATTTATTCATGCTAAAGAGATGGAAGATCAAGAACTAGCAAATTTAGCTCAAGAGCCATCATTTGTTGATTTATCGGATGAGACATTACGACTATCACAACCTTCAAGACAACGAAATAGAAATGAAGACCCTCAAGAATGACATGTCCTTCTTTGGATTGATGGCAAAATACAACGTATTTGATATCACGACCTTGGAAGAGACTCCAGATGTTTGGTGATACTTTTAGAGGTAGGAACTACTCTTGATGGTAGTCCTAATGCTTTCTTTGAAGGAAGTTATGAAGGCCTCAACAATGATCAAATAATAAGGTGGTCCTCTCACCTTGGTATGGAACATTATTGATGGTTGAAAGGACCTATCAATTACCTTCGAAAGGAACAAAGATCAGAGTATGTGGCAAGCACAATTTGACGTATCCTAGACTTCCCCAATATATAATCACCACTCCTCGTAGAACTCGTCTCTAGAAAGGGGAATAATATCACAGGCATAAGATTTATTCTAATAACTATCTAATTAATATAGATAAATAGAAGTAGGTAAAATAAGCTAATTTGATAATATCTTAGAAAGAAGCTTCTTAGAAGCTTCATAGATGTGGAATCATCTTTATACATATCTATAGGTGATTGATAGGTTAAAAACTTGGTCAAGAAGCTAGCCACATGTCGCACATGTTGGTAACTTGTGGAACAAGCTAGCCATGTATTGCACATGTTGATAGCTTGGAGAACAAGCCAAGTACATGGCACACATGTGGAAAACTTGTCTTGCAAGTTTGATACGTGTCTTGGAAATTAGACACGTGTAGGAGGTCCTATAGAATATTGCCATATAGTTCATAGATAGATAGTATAAATTGAGATAAGAGTGAAGCCTTCTTCACTCTTGTCAATTCTTTTCTTGCTTCTAGTCTAATTTAAGAGTCTCATATATTTTCTAGTCTTTGACAATAGCCATTCTAGTTTCTTCTTGAATATACATACTTCTTCATTTCTATCTTGTTATTTTCTTTTGACATAATTTTTTATTAACTTACGCATCTATTTTAGTCCGTATCCTTGATAATTTTTAAAATCAAGACCTACTTAAACTTCAATAACCTTCAAGCAAACTATTTAACTAAATTTAAATTTATAGCATATACACAATACAACTACAACTACAAATTTTTAAATTTTATCTATAGATCTATTATCAAATTTATAAAAATTTTAAAATTATTAATTTTTTTTTTATTTCATAAAAATCTCAAATCATCAAAAATAACCATAATTCTACATAGCTCTTATAAAGTCAAATCTATCCGAATCACTTACAATCAATGTTTAAATTTTTTTTTTAAAGTCTACTCTCAAAGTCCACTCTCTGATCTACTAAAGTACTTTCAATCTGCCATAGGCATATGATTTTATATCTTAGGGTCTAATTTTGATCCAAGTTTATGACTAGTGCTCTCCGGGTATCAATTTTTAGAATTTTGAAATAAATTTTGCTAAAACCTATTCTTAACTCTTTTTTAAAGATATCTACATTAATTATTCATTTCATTTATTTTGATTTGGCTCATTTATGCCTCTATAAAATAAATAGAAGTCTCTTCTATAAAAAGGTAACATTAACACTTTTTAAATTTTACTACCTCAATTCTAGATGGTATTCTAAATGTAATATTTGAAGAAAGTTATTAAAATGCATCTTTGACTTTACACATGTTTGTAAGTGATTGGTAGATTGAAAACTTGGCTAACAAGTTGGCCACATATTGTATATATTGATAACTTGTATTACAAGTTGGCCATGTGGCACTATGATTTCTTAAAACAGATCACTAGTTGGTTTCTTTCTAATTCACATACAATTGATGTTAAAAGTATAAATTTAATCTAATAAAAGTATTTAAAATCTCAATAATTCGAATTTATTTAGATTGACCAAATAATTCTTAGTTCTAGATGATTTATATTTATCTAACTAATTACAAATACATTGGTAAAGAGTTTAATAGTAGAAGAAGAAATTTAGCCTTGTAATGGGATTATTTGGATGTCTTTTACCATGAGATAAATGGTCATGTAAATCCTAGCCATGTCATCTAAATCCTATCCATGTTATCTAATCTTAGTCATATTATGTTAGTTATAGCTATGACATTCCTATTTGGAACTAGACCACCTTGTCGTTAATCAATACAAGGGAGCCGGGTTAGTTAATTAATCTGCCTCTAATCAAGACAATGTAGTCTAGTCAAGACTGATCAAGAAAATAATCGGCCGCCCGGCTCATCAAGACAATGTAGTCTAGTCAAGACTGATCAAGAAAATAATCGGCCGCCCGGCTCATCAAGAGCCGCTGGCAGCTCTGCATTGCACTCCTCCATCGTTGTCCAGGCTGAGGAGCCTGAAGCTGATTCCAGCGTGGTCACCTTGTTGGGGTCGGAGAGAACCATAGCAGTCTTCTTTTTGCCGGTGGAGGATTGGAGCCCCGGCGTGCTCCTGTCCTTGTGATTGTTCCCGACGTGTTGTTGTTAATCTTCAAAAGTGTGGTTGCTGATCTTTCCGTTGTAGTGTTGCCAATTTCCCGTTGAGGTGGTGTGTTGGTTCCCTGTTGGAGCGTTGTTCTTGATTCCTTGTCGAGCGACTGTTTTCCCTGTCGAGGTAGTGTGTTGATTCCCCGTCGAGCTGTTGTTTTTCCCGTTTGCGCGGTGTTGCTGTTTTCCCCGTCGAGGTAGTGTGCTGATTCCCTATCGAGCTGCTTTTTTTCCCGTTGGCACGGTGTTGCTGAATTCCCCGTTTAGCTGTTGTTTTCTCCGTTGGAGCGGTGCTGTTGTTTCCTCGTCGAGGTGGTGTGTTAATTCCCCGTCAAGGTAGTGTATTGATTCCTTGTCGAGTTGCTGTTTTCCCCGTTGGCGCGGTGTTGCTGAATTCTCAATCGAGTTGTAGTTTTCCCCGTTGAGGTGGTGTATTGATTCCCCCTCCAGCTGTTGTTTTCTTTATTGGCGCGATGTTGTCGAATTCCCCATCGAGCTGCTGTTTTCCCCGTTGGAGCGGTGCTGCTGCTTTCTCCGTCGAGGTGGTGTGTTGACTCCCCTTCAAGGTAGTGTGTTGATTCCCCATCATGCTACTATTTTTTCCATTGGCACGGTGTTGCTGAATCCCCCGTCGAGCTGCTGTTTTTCCCGTTGGAACGGTGTTGTTGGGTTCCCCGTCAAGGTGGTGTGTTGATTCCCTTGCTGCTGTTTTCCTTGTTGGAGCGGTGTGCTGATTCCCCGTCAAAGTGGTTTTGTTAATTTCCATGTTGCTAGTCCTATGTTGCTACTAGTTTTCAGTCGTTGGTTTTCTGTTGCTAAGTTCCCCGTTAAAGTGGTGTTGTGATCTCTCTCGCTGTCAGCTTTTCTCCTTCTAGCCGAGCTCTTCGTTGTCGAGCTAAGATCTTCTTCAAGTTGAGATCTATTGCCTTGTCCCAGACACTACATTTCTATCGTTGTCGTTGTCTTCTTCGAGCCAAGGTGGTTTGGCTGTCCCTAATTTCCATTGTCGTTGCCTTTTCTTTGAGCCATTGGTCTTTGCTGTCCCCGAATTCCATTGTCGTCGCCCTGCTTCTTCGAGCCGCGGTGGTTCGCGCTATTCCTAAATCCCATCGTCGTCGCCCTTCTTCTTTGAGCCAGTGGTCTCTGCGATCCCCGATTCCCATTGTCGTCCCTCTCTTCTTTAAGCTGGTGGCTCCTGCTATGCTGAACTTCCATCACCGATCACCTTGTTGTCCCGTCGACGTGGCCGGGTCGTTATGTGTGCAAGGCCCTACCTTTGGGCTGCTGTCGTGGTGTTGTTCTGATCCGGCTTGGGGGTTTGTCTGGGTATTTTGGTGGTAGTTCGGTTTGAAAGGAGGGGTGGAGACTAGTCTAACTGAGCTTAGAGATAGTAGAACTAGGATTAATCTGCTCAACTAACGGTCCTTATTTTGTGACAACGTTATGAGTTGAGTTTTGTTAAGTGGAAAATTGTGCGTTGGTTAAAACACAAGTTGTGGGTGAGGTCATGACCAGAAAACCTCATCCTAGTGGCGTACTTACAAATTAGAATGAAAGCTAAAAGGGAACAATAACAAATTCAAACAAAATTCAAACAAAATTCAAACAAGATAAAAAGATAAAATAACTAAATAATTATTAGCAAAATGCATATTAAAAATTATGGAAAATCATGGAAAAAAAAATAAAAAGGTAGGAAGATATAACAGACATAAATCATGAAGAAACTTAACAATTAATACTTGTAGGCTAATAAGATCACTTAATAGTCAAATAAGTAGGATAAATCAATAACTTAAGATACAAATATAAATATAAAAAAAGATTAATTAGTCTAAATTAATTATCAATTTGTAGAGAATTATCTATGCCATTAGTAAGGATAATATTCTTATCTCACAAGCACACATGTTTGAAACTTGTTCTACAAGTTATACTTGCATCTTTTAAGTTGGATATATATTATATGGCCTATAGGATGTTGCTAAGTAGCTTTTTAATTAGATAGAATATATAGAGGCAAGAGTGAGGCCTTAATAAAAAAATATAAAAAATAGTCTAAAATAAAAAATCTAATACATATTTTTTATATGTATATTTTAAATTATTAAATATGCTATTAAATTATCATTATATTTATTAAAAATAATATTTTATATATTTAATAATATATAAATATATTTAAATATAATTTATTGATTCAAACTTTAATTTATTTTGATTAAAAGTTATATAAAAAATACATAGTAGAATTTTTTTTTCCAATATTGTAGTAGAATATTATAAAAAAATTTAGAAGGTTGTTTCTAAAGAAAAAAATTATCTTAGATAGATTAAATTTTATATTAATATATTTCTATTATATTTAAAAAAATATTATTATAGATATATATATTTTTTAAATAAATTTAAATATAAATTTAAATAAATTATTGGAAACAAGTTAGATTTATAGTATATTTCTTGTGAAAAATCGTAAATGCAAGATTATTCTATAAGCATTTTTTGATGTATCATATATCTATATAAACTTTTCTTAAAAATGAATTAGATCTAAGAAACTACTTTAGAAGTATCTTGTATCTTAAAGTCTTATTTTAAAAGTATTGTAATCTTTGATGAACTTTCAGATTATTTTTATATTATCTATTATAAATAGAAGTCAAATTATGGCTATTCTTAATATAAACAATACCTCTCTTATATATTAATTTTTTTTTAAGTTTTTCTAATCTTTTTTATTTTAATAATAGTTACTTTAGTTCTTTGTTATTTTAAAATAATATCAATTGTTTGAATTATTTTATTTAAATTTTTAAATTAATATATTTTATTTTTTTATCTTAAATATATTTTAATTTATATTGGTGATAGTTTAATATAAATAACATATATAACATCAAAATTTGGTCTATTTTAAAAAATACTAGATTATTTTTAGAATGATTTATGATTTTTTTAAAAACCAATATCATTAAATATTTGAGACATATTTTAGAACTTACATCATAATTAATATTTTTTATAAATAATAATAAAAAATTTATATAAAAAATAGATTAAATTATAAGAATAAAAGTATTGTATATTAGTAAAAGAATTATATATTAGGACAAAATCGACTCAAGAAAAGAATTAACAAAATTATAGATGGTTTTAGTTTCATTTATATTTATACAAAATATAAAATTGAAAAACTTATAATTTAAGCTTTTATTGTCATACTATCAAGGACATGAATCATAATAGATAACATATTCATGTTTCATTAAAGAAGGGATAAAGTAAAAAAAGAAGAAATAGTTATAAAATAGAAAAGAATTAAAATAGCTATTGTCAAATACAAAAAGATTAGGAAGTCTTGAATTAAGATTAAGATACAAGGAAGGTATTGACAACATTGAAGATGGCTTCAATCTTGCCTCTATATATACTTGCTATGAAAAAGGTCTTGTGGAAGTTTTTTAAGGACCACAAGGCTTATAATCTAAGTATCAAGTTGTATATCACTTCCAATATGACTTCTTAAAATAAAAAACTTATGGCATAAGTTTTAATAGCCATATGACATATTTATAAAAATTTAAATATCTAATCTGTATCTAAAAAACTTCCTCAAAGCTTTTTAAAGAAAATATTATCTTTCTAATATATATCTACTTACTTCTATTTATTTAAATTTATTTCTATTTATTTAAATAAGATTATACATCTATTACATTATCTTTTCTTCTAGGCAAGAAGTTCCACAAGGAGTAATCTAATTGCTTCATAATTTGATGAAGTCCAAGATCCATCTAATAGTGTTAGTAATAAACTCTAATCTATATTTTGTATAAAGATGGTTAATAGGTTCTTTCAACTATAAATAATATTCCATATTAAAATATGAAGACCAACTTGTTAGTTGGTTATTGTCGAGGCTTTCCTAACTATCTTTAAATAATATGTTCTACATTCAATTAGGTGTGGTACCTACCTCTAATAATATCACTAAGCATTGGAAGTCTCATCCAAGATCATGATACCAAACACATTGTATCTTAATTAAATCTTAATTAAATCTTAATTAAATCAAAAGAAACATGTTCTTCCATAAAATCTTAATTAAATCTTAATTAAATCTTAATTAAATAAAAAAAAAACATGTTCTTCCTTAAAATCTTAATTAAATCTTAATTAAATCTTAGTCAAATTTTAATCAAATTTTAAACAAATCTTAATCAATTCCTAATCAAATCTTAATGAAATCCTAATCAAATCCTAATCAAATCCTAATCAAATTTCTAATCAAATTCTAATTAAATCTTAATCAAATTCTAATTAAATCCTAATCAAATCTTAATCAAATTTTAATCAAATTCTAATCAAATCTTAAATCCTAAACAAATCCTAATGAAATCCTAACCAAATCCTAAATCCTAAATAAATCCTAAAAAATCCTAATCAAATCCTAATCAAATCCTACTCAAATTCTAAAAAATCTTAATCAAATCCTAAATCCTAAATAAATTCTAAATGAATGCTTACAAATCCTAAAAAAATCCTAATAAAATTCTAATAAAATCCTAATAAATCCTATAGCAGATTGAGACCTCAATAACTAATGATTGAAGTATTGATCTTAATTCAAATTTTGTATATCTTTCAATAACTAATTTGGCAATATACACAAAAAATTTGAAGAAGATCCAATTCACCAAATAGTAAATAAGTTCAAAAATGTACTTAGATATAAGCCATCCTCCTTCTCCAACCTTGATGCCAATCTCATAGTGTAAATATCTTCTTTTATACTATTTGATTGTTTTTAAAATTCACACACAAATAGAAAATTAATTCTCCCATCCATACAAATAATTCTCACCTCAATCCAGCTGGTAGATTGCTAAATATCTTAGAAATCCTTATTGACCTTTAAAACCAAATTTCTAAGATTCTAACCTACTTAAACTTCAATAACCTTTGATTGAAGTATTAGATCAAGCTCAAACTTATACCATACACTTAATACAATTACAATCACAAATCTATAAAATTTCACTTGTAGATATATAACCAAACTTACAAAATATTCAAAATTGTAAATCCTTTTTTATTTCATAAAAATCAGAGTCATCCAAATCAACCTTGATTTTGCAAAGCTCTTATAAAATCAATATCTATCCAAATCATTCCAAACTACTGTTCAAACAAACCTTCTCTAGCCTATTCTCAAATCCAATTCTTTAATCTATCAAAAAACTCTTTGTTTGTCATAGGCATGCAGTTTTGTGTCTTAGGATCTGATTTTGATCCACGTTCACAAATAGACTTCTCCAAGTAGCAATTCTTAGAATTTTGAGATAAAATTTGCTAAAACCTAATTAAATTTATTCCTAAAGATGCTTGTATCATTTATTTTTCCAATCTACTTTATTTTGTCTTATTTATGGCTATATAAAGTAAATAAAAACCTCTTCTATAAAAAGGCAATATTAGTATTTTTTAATTTTTATTACTTTCTTGTCTATTACCTATATTTTTAAGATAATTTACTAAAATATTTTTATTTGAACTCTTCTATAATATAATCATTCCTTTCTTCTTCCATCTAATGCCTGTGTTACTATACAACATTGTCTTAAATCTAAGACTTCTTTCACTTCAAGCTCTTGATTGTTATCTATTTCAATAAGAAGTGGTAGTAACTACTTCCTTTCCAATATGTTAATTACAATATAAGGCTCAATAAGAAATACATAGAATATAAGATGGATCTTCATTGACTATAGAAATTATAATTTATATGCATCTAAATTATTTTTTTAAAAATAATAAACAAGTTAAGTCTTTGCTAATCCAATTTTTAACAAAGGTTAATTGGTCTTGATATTCCAATAGAATATCTACACCTTTTCACCAACTTTGAATAAAAGTTATTTTTAAAAAAAATATCTGTATTAGCTTTTTATTCTAAAACTTCTATAATATAATCATTCTTTTCTTCTAATATATTCTAAAGTTCCCAAAACCACATAAGAATCGCTTGAAAAGCCCTTCTAACGTTTTCTAGTTGGTAGAAGTTGCTTGAGAAGCTTCCTAGTTGGTGGAAGTTGCTTGAGAAACTCCCTAGTTCGTAGAAGCTACTTGATGAGCTTCCTAGGTAGGAGTATATATTGGAATCGAGGCTGAACAGTTCTTCAGTCTCGACAGCACATCTCTTGGAGCTCTAGCTCACCTCTCTGGTGTTATTTTTGTATTCATTTGATTAATCTAGTTCTTGCCAGTTCTTCTTGAGCTTTACTAGATTTGAACTTGATCTATACTTTTAGCTCAAAAGTAACATTAAATGGTTCACGCGTTTCTGTGTTGACTTCTTGTTTGGAGACTTCGGAAATGGCAAAGTCGTCAGTTGACGGTTTAATATTTCCTCTTTCTCATCTTGAATGTAAGGAGCTAATTCTTTCTTGGAGTGTGGATTATCGCCTTAGCAGAGAGAGTGCAACTAGTGTTTAGAGGTTGGGATTACCACTCTTCTAAATTTCGATATCTTTATCCGTCCTTAATGGAGTCTTATTCTTCCTTGAAAGGTGGATTACACACTCTTCTTGAAGGTCTTAAAGGCATTTAGAGGATGCGGAGTACCCTCTTCTAAACCAATATTTCCTCCTTGTAGGAACAATTTTTTTTTTTCTTAAAATGGTTGGAGATCAAGACATTAATATAAGTGAAAGTTTGAAGTTCAAGATGGATGCCATTAGGAATGCTCTTGCTACGTTATCACAGAGAACTACGGTGATGGAAGGAGTCTTTGCAAGACTTCATAATGATGGAGCATCCGGAATAGCATAATCTGGGCTTCACTAGCCTCGAGCTTCTACACCAGAAGAAGCAGCTTTACTTGTGGTTCAACGAGAACCATTGCTTCTACAACAAAAAGAGCCTCGAATTAGCCTTCCAAACAAGTTTGATAGCACACGCTCCAAGTTTCAAGGTTTCGTCAATCAAATCAAGTTAATAACAGCTCTACAACTCGAACATTATCCAACGGAGGAATCACGCATTGGATTCGTTGGAACTTTACTTACGGGACAAGCTCTATCGTGGTTTGGTCTTCTATTTGAAAAAAGATCACCGATTTTGAACAACTTTGAGACTTTTTTGGAGGCATTTGCGGAAGCATTTGGCGAGCATGACAAGGCTCGATCGGCTACAACAAAAATTTGATTGCTACAATAAGGGACTTGCTCTGCATCAGTCTATGCATCGGATTTTAGGCAATTAGCATGCGACAAATATTGGGATGAAGAAGCATTGATGAGTCAATTCTATTGGGGTCTAGCGGACGACATGAAAGATTTATTGTTATCTCTTCCTGATCCACGAATGCTCAACAAAGCCATTAGCCAAGCTGTGAAGTGCGATAACCGCCTATTTCAACGTTGCCCAGCCAGGGCAGCCGGTCGGCAATATATAAGTCATGGCATGATGCCATTAGCTAAATTCCACAATCGGAGAGGCTTTGTCCTTGTCACACTTGATGCGATGCATGTCAAACCTGTGTCGAAGACTAACATAATGATTTGTTGGGGTCTGTAAATATATCCATATATAGAAACCTAACTTAACTATCTTTTCTTCAAAATTTTATTAAGTTCTTTCTTTCTTCTTACCAATCTAAGTTTTTATATAGTTTAGGAAAAATTTCTCACTTTCTTTCTTTTTCTTTGGTTAAATTTTTACCTTATCTTTAATCTTAACTTTAACTTTGATCTAGCCTTGAAACTTTCTTTTATTTCTTTTATCTTTTTTTTCAATCTTAGATTTTAGTAGATTCAGGGTTATATTTGTAGATATAAGGAGTTTTGACTTTGAGATTGAATTTAGAATTTACCAAGGATAAATAGTAGATTTGGATGTCAATAGTCGGCTACCATTAATAGTGCTGACTTGGAGGATTAGATTTGGGGTTTTTATAACTTTAAACTATTAATTGTTGACTTGGACTTTAAAGACCTTGGCTGCGACTTCTTTGACGAGCTCGGAGGAGAAGAAGACGGGGTTTTTTGGCAAATACAGAAAAGAATTCATAGAAAATTTCTTCTTGGCATAAATTTAGGTAGTAGAAACGCAGGATTCGGAGCTTAGATGAGAGAGATATGCTTGTTTGAACTTAGACTACTAATATGACACCTACTGTCACTTTTCAGGGTATATTAGAAGTTTTAAGATACTAGCAAGAAATCGAAAAGTTGGGTTAGAAACTAAACTTCAAGCTACACATTTTACGTCCAAGAATTGATAGAAATGAATTTAGAATGAGTGAGATATGGCTAGTTAAACCCAGCAAACTAAACTGGGGTTTTGAAGAAATTAGATAAATAGAAGGATTTGCTTTAAGCTAGAACTTGAGTTTCAAGAAGAATTTGAAGCTCATTTTTTGTGTACATATTACTTATACTAAAAAGAGTCTATGTCTAAAATCTCATATCAATTGAAACTTTGATTAGGGAGTAATGGCAAATTTGTTCTCAGGTATCTAGGGTTTTGACTTTTAAAAGTATCTGCCAAGGATTTGGTGATATCTAACGATTGGCAATGAAATCATAGCTCAAAAATTATGTGACAATAGTCAAAGGTATGAAGTATGTTTTTCCACATTTTGAGCTTAATTCAACGGCTGGATCTTAAATTATGAATATTCAAGTTTTGGATTGAGATTTGACTTCTAAAAGTATCTGCCAAAGATTTGGTGTTATCTATTGATTGGAAATGAATTCATGGCTCAAAAATTATGTGACAATAGTCAAAGGTATGAAATATGTTTTCCCAAATTTTGAGTTTATTTGAATAGCTGGATCTTAAATTATGAATTTTCAAGTTTCAGGTTGAGATTTGACTTCTAAAAGTATTTGCCAAGGATTTGGTGTTATCTAACGATTAGCAATGATTTTACGGCTCAAAATTTATGTGACAAAGATCAAAGGTATGAGATATGTTTTCCCAAATTTTGAGCTTATTTAAACAGTTGGATCTTAAATTATGAATTTTCAAGTTTTTGGTTTGGTTTTACTTATATAATTACTTGCTAATATTTTGATGATATCTGGTGATCGGTAATGAATTCACGGTTGAGAATTTTTGTGAAGATGACTAAAGAAGTGAACTCTATGTTTCCAAAATTTGAACTTATATAAACAGCTGGATTTCGATTTATAAATTTCCAAGCTTCTAGTTTGTTGATTTGTTATACACATGGTTTTGTGACTATAAAAGAAAAGTTTAAAAAAGTTTGTGCATATTGGATCCAACTTGATTGTAAAGAGGGACCTTGCGTCTACCTGAAGCGGACTTTCGCCACGACAACGTATAGAGAAAGGTTTGTGCTTTTATTGCGATGGAGAAGGCCATAGAGCTGAAAACTGTCCTAAGAAGCAAAATAGACGCAGCATCAAGAATAGAGATGCACTTGTTCAAGAAAATGAGGATGCCCAGCCACAATAGAAACTGTGCGGCTGGACAAATCAAATCCAGGTTCCTCTCTTTCTACTCAACCTGCTCGCTGTTTTATAATTCTTTTGTCTTTTGGTCCTGAAAAACTAAAATTCTTAGCCTTATTAGATTCAAGAGCATCTGCTTGTTTTTTAGATTAAGAATTTGTTAAGCGTCATAAAATTCCCCTAGTACAAAAATCCAAACCTGTTCACATAGAAGTAATAGATGGACGATCTTTATTATCAGGTAGTGTCACCCATGAATCAAAACCTATAGAAGTGACGTTTAAAGACCATAGTAGTTATATTGTTTTCAATATTATTAGTACCTCGTCAAATCCTGTTACTCTTGGTCTTTCTTGATTGAAAAAATATAATCCATCCATAGATTAGAGGTTGCGAAAGAGTATAAGAAGCACGTTTGTTTGGTACTCAAAAAACTACGTGAGCGAGGACTCTACGCCAAGTTAGAAAAGTGCTTATTTCACCAAACTAAGATGGAATTTTTAGGGTTCATTGCGACTACGGATGGCTTGAAGATGGATCCTAAGAAGATGGAAGCAATTGTGTCATGGGAAGTTCCAAAGACGGTTAAAGACATATAATATTTTCTCGGCTTTGCTAACTTCTATCGGATCTTTATTAAGAATTATTCTCAAATTGCTGCTCCACTCACTCGTTTAACATGTAAGGATAAGCTCGAATGGGGACCTCCAACGGAAAAAGCATTTCAAAATCTTGAAACCGCATTTATTACAGCTCCAATTTTGGTACACCCAAATTTTATAAAGGCTTTCTATTTGGAAACCGATGCTTTGGATTTTGCTTTGAGAGCCATACTTTTGTAGATGGGCATTGATAATAAGCTTCATCCGGTTGCATTCTATTCACGGAAATTTTCTGCAACTGAAATCAACTACGAGATTCATGATAAAGAACTCCTTGCTATAGTAGATTCTTTCCAAGAGTGGCATCACTGCCTCGGAGGAGCTGCGCATCCCGTGACCGTATATACAAATCACAAGAATTTGGAGTACTTCATGTCGACTCGGATTCTAAACCGTCATCAAGCTCAATGAAATATGTTGCTATCTAGATTTGACTTCGTTATTACTTATCGGCCTAGAAAGTAGCAAGGACTATCTGATGCCTTATCAAGAAGATCATATCTTGCGCCGAAGGTTGGAGAATCAGTGCTTGATCAACAGTGTACGACATTGTTAAAGCTAGAGCAATTCAGGATTTGTGCTGTTGTTATGCCAATTGATGCCGACTTCCTCAATCAGGTATGTACTGCGACCATTGAAGATTCAATAGCCCTTGATATCAAGCAGCGTATCAATGATGACAAGTTCAAGGTTGAAAGAGATCTCTTATACTTTGAAGAGCAGCTGTATATCCCAAAAAGACTAGCACGACTTCGAGTCCTTCAATCTCATCATGACTTTCTAGCTGCGGGACATTTCGGATTCAACAAGACCTTGGAATTCATTTCCCGAGATTTTTGGTGGCCCCAAATGTGGAAGGATGTGAAAGATTTTTTCCTCTCTTGTGACATTTGTTCAAGATCCAAGAACCCTCGACATCGCCCTTATGGACTTCTACAGCCATTGTTATTTCGTGTCATCCATGGTCTTCAGTTTTCATGGACTTTATTACAGATCTGCTGCCATCGGATTCATTTGACAACATCTTTGTTGTGGTGGATCTATTTACGAAGATGGCACATTTTATCCCTTGCAAGAAGACATCGTCAAGCAAAGATACAACAAGGCTCTTCTTTGATAATGTGAATCGATCGATATCATGGTCTACCAGATGATATCATGTCGGATCGAGGAACCCAATTTGTATCAAAGTTTTGAAGATCTTTTTTTAAGATATTGAAGGTAGACATCAAGCTTTCTTTGGCATTCCATCCTCAAACAGACGGCCAAACGGAACGGGTGAATCAAGTTTTAGAACAGTATTTACGATGCAGTATCAACTATCACCAAGATGATTGGACTGCATATCTATCACTAGCCGAGTTTGCATATAACAACACCCTTCATGGATCGACTCAAAAAATATCATTCTTTTTCAACTATGGATACCATCAAATAACAACCCAGCAGCTGAAGGATTGGTGCAACAGCTATCGGAGCTTCAAACCACATTGAAGCTTCAACTGCAAATTATCCAAGAGTCTTACAAATCATCCGCGGATAAATTTTGGAATCAGGCACCTAATTTCAAAATTGGAGATAAAATATGGCTGATTCGACGGAATATCAAGACCAAGCGGCCATGTGATAAGTTGGACTACCGGAGATTGGGACCATTTGTTATCCAGAAGCAGATCAATCTTGTGGCGTATCGCTTAGAGTTACCAGCTGTTATAAAGGTACATCCTATCTTTCATGTTTCTCTGTTAGAATCTTATTGGAAATCATCTTTTTTTGAAAGAGTGCAATATCTGCCACCTAGTATAGAAATTGAAAACAACAAAGAATATGAGGTGGAAAAGATACTAGATTCATGATGAAGATGGAATAAATTAGAGTACTTTGTGCATTAGAGCGGCTACGATATCAATGAACGAACATCAAAACCGGCCAAAAATCTCGCCAATGCATCGCAAAAGGTACGAGAATTCTATCGATGATATTCTAATAAACCAAAAGCTGGCCATTAACAAAGCGTGAAGATAAAGCCTTCTCTAGAGAAATGAATAGAAAAGGGATCCAAGTCTTATCAAAACATAACTTGTTATATTTCGTAGAATTAAGATATCTAATATCAAGGTGTATTTAGATATGGCTAGTGAAAATGTAGATACTGTACTAGTGGTACTATCTCAACCAAGTAACTCACGGCATTGACCTCGAGATGAAGAATTAGAAGAGCTAAGAAGACGTCAAAGAATACCAAGTAGCAGGTCACTTGTAATTGTCTTTGAAGTTGAAGCAGCTCATGCAAGTAGTGGCTAAGCGATATTTCCAGGTTATTTCCACAATGAAGATACAGAAGTTCAAGCATGGTCTCAAGTGAAAGGAGTTGGTCATTATCGATGGCTACAAGGACCTATGAATCATCTGCCTCGTAAACAACAGCTGGAGTATATCACAGAGACTATGTGACAAATTTTTGATTTCCTACGTTTGTGAGTATACATCTCAAATGGCTTTCGGAGACCTCAAAGCTAAAAGAGGAGGTGATGTCAAGGACATACTTATCAGAACCTTCTAGAACATTCTAAAAGATTTTTAGAACTTTTTAGAATCTTCCAAAGCCTTCTAATATCTTCCTAGTTGGTAGAAGTTGCTTCAAAAGCTTCCTAGTTGGTGGAAGTTACTTGAGAAGCTCTCTAATTGGTGGAAGTTGCTTGAGAAGCTTCCTAGTTGGTGGAAGTTACTTGAGAAGCTCCCTAGTTGGTAGAAGCTGCTTGAGAAGCTTCCTAGGTAGGAGTATATATTGGAGTCGAGGCTGAACAGTTCTTCAGTCTCGACAACACATCTCTTGGAGCTCTAGCTCCCCTCTCTGGTGTTGTTTTTGTACTCATTTGATTAATCCGGTTCCTGCTAGTTCTTCTTGAATTTCTTGTTTAGATTTCAAGTCTATATTTTGTGTCCGTGATATTAAATCAGTTCTTGCCAATTCTTCTTGAATTTCTTGTTTAGACTTCGAGTCTATATTTTGTGTCTGCGACAACATGTTTTATTTGTTGATTACTTTGAAAATGAAAAATTGAAGATAACTTAATATCAATCTTTAATATGTCAAAAAGTGCCCTCTAAAATTTTAATATAAACTAAGATCTTTAATTAGATATAATATTATCAATAATTATTATCAAAGAGAATTTTGGTTGCTTATTTACATGTAGTAGTTTTTATATAAGATACAAAATATACCATTTTAATTAAATAATCCACCATTACAAAAATAGAATCATAAAAATTTGATATTTGATAATTTATAATAAAGTCCATTAAAAGAAATGATCAAGGTTGCTTCAAAATATATAGAGGTTGAAAAAGTCCATAGTATTAATAATGTGGAGTCTTTGTTCTATAACAAGTGTACAAGGTTAAATAAATTCTTTCACACCTTTTCACATTTGAAACCACAAAAAATCTCTTGAGACAAGCTCTAAAGTATTGTTATATTAAAAATATCTTCCTAATGGAAAGTCATATTGTACTTATAGTACACATAATTGTATTTGAATTTTTAGCATATATAAATATCCTTGATAATAAAGAAGATTGTTCTTGAATTTAAAATTTACAAGAATCATCATAAAGATTATTTTTAATATCAAAAAAAAAAAAAAAAAAAAAAAAAAAGCTATTGTACTTGAACAAACTTCATTATAAAAAAAAATATCAGTTAGGATTGTTGAATTAATGGCTTAAAGTTGCAACTCCTCCAATTTCAAAAGAACAATTTTTTATTGATCATATGTGATATTTCTATATTTTGGTGTAAGATTAGAATGTTTCGACAATGCATGTGATAAACCTTGTTCTTTTCTATGATGATATATAGAATTAAATACAAATTATAACAAAGATATGCTCTAATAGACTTGGTGGAAATTCAACATACAAACTAACATAAAATATTTAAGATTTTTATAACTAATATTAATTATAATTGGATGAAAAGTATCTCCTGGGCAGCGATGCTATTTTTGCAACAAATCCATAATATTAAGAAGTTCTTTATTATGAATTTTATGTTGTTGAGAATTTTATGCTCTAGCTCACCTCTCTGGTGTTATTTTTGTACTCATTTGATTAATCTAGTTCTTGCCAATTCTTCTTGAACTTCTTGTTTAGACTTCAAGTCTATACTCTGTATCCATAACATTAAATCAGTTCCTGCCAGTTCTTCTTGAACTTCTTGTTTAGACTTCTAATCTATATTTTGTGTCTGTGACAGTTTGTCAAGACTACTCTCATCTTAGATATTAGAGCTAATTCTTTCTTATTGGAGTGTGGATTATCCCTCTTCTTGAAGGTACACTAGTGTTTTAGAGGTTGCGGATTACCCTCTTCTAAATTGATATCTTGTCCGTCATAATATTGGAGTCTTATTCTTCTTGGAGAGAGTGGATTACCCCTCTTCTTGAAGGTCTTAAGGCGTTTTAGAGGATGCGGAGTACCCTCTTCTAAACCAATATTTCCTCCTTGTAGGAACAATCATTTTTTTTTTCTTAGAATGGTTGGAGATCAAGATATTAATATAAGTGAAAGTTTGAAGTTCAAGATGGATGCCATTAGGAATGCTCTTGCTACGTT
Source organism: Physcomitrellopsis africana (assembly GCA_036785485.1). Classification (NCBI taxonomy): domain Eukaryota; kingdom Viridiplantae; phylum Streptophyta; class Bryopsida; order Funariales; family Funariaceae; genus Physcomitrellopsis; species Physcomitrellopsis africana. The sequence continues at coordinate 56,858 of JAWRVF010001167.1, forward strand.
ATCACAGAGAACTACGGTGATGGAAGGAGTCTTTGCAAGACTTCATACTAATGGAGCATCCGGAATAGCATAATCTGGGCTTCACTAGCCTCGAGCTTCTACACCAGAAGAAGCAGCTTTACTTGTGGTTCAACAAGAACCATTGCTTCTACAACAAAAAGAGCCTCAAATTAGCCTTCCAAACAAGTTTGATAGCACACGCTCTAAGTTTCAAGGTTTCGTCAATCAAATCAAGTTAATAACAGCTCTACAACTCAAACATTATTCAATGGAGGAATCATGCATTGGATTCGTTGGAACTTTACTTACGGGACAAGTTCTATTGTGGTTTGGTCCACTATTTGAAAAAAGATCACTGATTTTGAACAACTATGCTGTTGAGAATTTTTTTTGAAATAAAGGCAGTAAGATGAAGTCTATTATCTGCATCCACTTGCAATAGAACTGCACCTAATGTAAAGTTCAATGCATCTATTTCCATAAAAAAATTATCTTTAGAAATTAAGTGTACAAGTAAAGCTATAATTTTAAAAAAATTCTTCATAAATAGCTAATAATAATTTATAAATTTTAAAAAATATTAAATATTATATATTATTTTTAAAATTATCTAATCTATAATAGTTTATATCTTTTTAGAATCCATTTATAAACCATTATTTGAAATTATATAATTTAAAAATTTTATTTGAATTATATGAAATATATATTTTTTAATAATGATATATAATCTTACATCTCTAAATTTTTGTAGTACAAGACAAATATTTTGTTTATATTCTTTTATACTCTTAAAATAGATAAGAATATTATCTAAATAATATATGATAAAATTATCAAAAAATTCACAAAATATATCATTTATCAAATATTATAAAGTATCTAAAGCATTTAAAAGTCCAAAAGGCATAATATTGTATTCAAAATGGCCATAGCTAATTTGAAGTGCAACCTTTCATTCATCCCCTTCTTTAATGCATACCAAATTATAGACTCTATATAGATCTTTTTAATATAAATCTTAATTTTATTCAATTGATAAAAAAGATCCAAAATTAAAGACAACAGATATTAATTTTTAATGGTTAATTTCTTGAATTTATAATAATCTATACACATTTGTAAAGATATATCTTTTTTCTTCACAATAGTAACTTTGTTTTGCAACAAATTATAAGTTGGTCCAAATAGTGGTTGAGCTTCTTCTTGAAGATTGATTGTACTATCATAAGATTGATATTTTATTAATATATCAGCATCCTTCTTTTCAAAGATATTTTAATATTTTTTATATTGCTTTAGGATTCCATTATAATTTTTTTTTGAATGAAGATTTGTTGAAGTATAAATGAAAAATAAATCTCCTTCTTTTGCAACTTATATAAATGACAAATAGACCTCTTTCTTTTTCAAATTTTGTTATATTATAAAGTCTTTATTTATAAAATATGCTGAGGTTCTAATGTCTAAAAGTGCTTGAGCTAAAAATTCATGATTTGAAGTTGTATCAAAAATAAGAAGTTTAAAACAAGGTGAGTAATTTGATAGAAGTATAAAATTGTAATATAAAAAGTATCTCTTAAAAAAAATCCAAGAACATATAGGATTCTTTAAAAAAGTCTAGATTAACTATTCTATGGATAATTAATATTAATAGTATATCAAAGTTAATATAAAAGATTTTTTTTTTTCATTTTTTTCTTAATTCTTTAATTTTTCAATCCCTCAAGAACATCATTATTTTTAATTTTATTTTTATAAGATCAATTTTTACTTTAGTTCTTCTTTAGCTTTACTCTATGTCTTCAATGCTCTATTGTGCTCCATTAGATTCATGTATGACCATGAACCATGTATATTTCTGATGATTCCTATAAGACTATGGTCCAATATCAAGGATATGAATCATAAAAGAACAAAATGTTAATATACTCTCATGTCACTCAAAAGAATAGAAAATCTCTTAAATATGGAATAATATTACAATTAGAATGGCTATTGCCAAAGACAAGAAAATTAAAGACTCTTGAAACAAGACTAAGAAAAAAAAAAACATTGATAAGAGTAAAGAAGGCTTTACTCTTGTCTCTACATACAATCTACTTAAGAGCTACATAACAACATTCTATAGGACCTCCAACACATGTCTAATTTATAAGACACATGTCAAACTTGCAAGATAAGTTTCTTATATGTGCACCATGTACTAAGCTTGTTTCTTAAGCTACCAATCATGTGCAATACATGGCTAGCTTATTGGTCAAGTTTCTAACCTATCAATCACCTATAGACATGTATAAAGATGAATCCATGTCTATGAAGCTTTTAAAAAGCTTATCTATAAGATATTATCAAATTAATATATTTTTATCTATTTCTATCTATTTCTATCTATTTCTACTTATCCATATGAAGTAGATAATTATTAGAGTAAATCTTATGTCCATAAAATTATTCCCTCTTCTAGAGACAAGTTCCACGAGGAGCAGTGATTACATATTGAAAATGTCTAGGATGCGCCAAATTGTACTTGCAACATACTTTAATCTTTGAAAGGTTTTTTTGATTCTTCATCTTGGTTTTGATAGATGTCATTCATAAAACGCATTAACTTTTGCTATTACCTTTGTTAGATTCTTAGATGGCTCTTATATGCATTCACTAATATCATATCTATGCCAATGTACAAGATATTCTAGCTAATTTGGATGCTACTTTGAATCTAAAATCTCTTCTACCTCAAATTCTTCATTATTATCTATTTTTATAGGAGGTGGTGGTATTTATCTTCTTCTTTGTATATCCACTATCATGTATGATTTGAGTAGTGACACATAGAATATATGATGGATCTTTATAGATTTTGGTAGATATAATCAATAAGCAATTGGATTAATTTATTCACAAATTAAAAATGGTCTAAGCCTACAATAATCTAACTTGTCATATGAACAAATAGTCTTGATATTATGATGAAATAACCATACCTTATCACCTATGTAGAATTGAAGCTGTTCCTTACAATAGACATTTGTATTGATATTTTGTCATTCTTGAGCTTCTTTTAATTGTTCCTTCATTGTTGTATGTAACTTTGTCGAGCAATTCATCAATTCTTTTGTTACAAGATTATTAGCTTTTAAAAAGTCAAAAGTATTACGTCATAGATGATAACCATAATTGACAAAGAATGGAATTTGTTGAGTAGAAGAATATATTAAATTATTATAAGCAAACTTTGCCAATGATAAAAGAATTGTTCAAACATCTAGATGATAGTTAATGGTACATTTCAAATATTGCTCCAAAACTTGATTTACTCATTTTGTTTGTTTATTAGTTTGAAGGTAGAAAATTAAAGATAGTTTTATATCTATCTTCAATGTTTTAAATAGAATTCTCTAAAATTTTGATACAAATTACGTTCCTCTATCTGATATAATATCCTTTGATAATCCATAATAACAATAGATATTATGGAGAAAAAATTTAACTATTTTTTTTATTTATAATAGATTTTATATAAAATATAAAATATGCCATTTTGGTGAAATAATCTACAATCATGAATATAGAATCATATGAACTTGAATTTGAAAGATCCGTGATAAAATCCATAGAAACAAAAGATCAAAGTTGTTTTGGTATAGGTAATGGTTGGAGAAGTCCATAAGATTGATGACGAGGAGTTTTTGATCTTGAACAAATGTCGGATGACTATACAAGCTCTTTAACAACCTTCCATATTTGAAACCATCAAAAATCTTTTAATATTAGCTCCAAAATCTTGTTATATCCAAAATATCTTGTTGTAGGAAAGTTGTGACGAGCTTCAAGAATACTTAGTCATACTTTATCTTTTGAAATATATAAGCATCCTTCGAAATAGAATAGATTTTTTTTGAACTTGAACTTGGAAGTATCATGAGGCTTAGATGAATTATTCTTTATATCATAAACAAGAAGGTCTAAAGATATACTTGACTGGACTTGCTTAAAAAAAATTGAATCAATAGTCAATGTTCATTTTATTGCTTGAAGATGAAATTGCTCCGACTTCAAGAGAATCATTTTTTATTGATTAAAAGCTAAATTTCCTTCTTTTGATACAAGATTAGAATATTTAAAAAAGACATTGGATAGACCTTATTATTTTATTGGCCAATAAATAATAATAAAGTCGAATCTTGATAAAGACATTCCAATAAGTTTGACAATGATTTATCACGCATGCTAATATAAAATACTTGAGGTTCTTATGATCTATATACATAGTGATTAGACTAGAAGCGTATTTTAGATAATGATATTATTTTTAAAAAGAATCCACAATTATAAGAAGTTCTTTATCATGGATTTTGTAGTTGATCTCTACTGCTAAAAATTTTTTGGAATAAAAAGCTACTAGGTGGAATTTGTCATTTGATCCCATTTATAACAATATTTGCATCTAAAGCAAAGTCTCATGCATATGTTTCTATAAAAAATGCCTTAAAAAAATTGACACTATACAAGATTGGTATAGAAATAAAAGTTATCTTTAAAGCTTCAAATGATGCTTTTGTTTCTTTACTCTACTCAAGTTTGTCTTTATAAATTAAACGTGTAAGTGGAGTTACAACTTAAAAAAAGTTCTTAATAAAGATTTTGACAGTAATTAGCAAATCATAAAAAATATTGTATATCCTTTATTATTCTTAAAATCTTCTAGTCCATGATTGTTTAGACTTTCTTAGGATCCATTTTGAGACCATCATTCAAAATAATATATCTTAAGAAGTCAACTTGAATAATGTAAAATACACACTTTTTGTCACAGATATAAGATTTATTCCAATAATTATTTAATTATTAGAAATAGGTAAAATAAATTAATTCAATAATATCCTATAGAGAAACTTTCTAAAAGCTTCATAGATGTGGAATCACCTTTATACATGTCTATAGGTGATTGATAGGTTAGAAACTTGGCCAACAAGCTAGCCACGTGTAGCACATATTAGTAGCTTATAGAACAAGCTAGTTGTTAGGGACATATACTTTGGAGGTTTAGAGAACCTTCTAGGACATTTTAGAAGCTTTTCAAACTAATGAAAGTCAGTTGAAAAGCTTCCTAGTTGGTGAAAGTCGATCAAGAAGCTTCCCAGTTAGTGGAAGGAGCTCAAGAAGCATTCTAACTAGTAGAAGGAGCTCAAGAAGCTTTCCAGTTGATAGAAGTTGTTTGAGAAGCTTCTTGGTTTGATGGTAGCCACTCAAGAAGCATCCTAGATATGAGTATATATAAGGGTTGAGACTGAAGGGTTCTTCAGTCTCAACAACGCATCTCTTACAGTTCTAACTCACCTTTCTTGGTGTTGTTTGTGTACTCATTTGTTTAATCCAAGTTTATGTTGATTTTATTCTAGAAATCTTGTCCTAATTTCAAATTTCTTATTATGTATTCTTGTGTCCTTGATAGTTTGTCAAGATTAATCACATCTTCAATATCAAAGTTGGATCCTTCTTATTAGGGAGTGGATTATCCCTCCACTTGAAGATATATCAGCACTTTAGAGGTTGCAGATTACCCTCCTCTTAACTAATATCTTCTTCATTTGTAATATTGGAGCTTTGTCCTTCTTGTGAGAGAGTGGATCATCCCTCTCTTTGAAGGTCTTGAGTGTCTTAGAGGTTGCAGATTATCCTCCTCTAACCCGATATTGCCTTCTTTTAGATTCATTTCTTCTTTCTCTTAGAATGGCTGGAAGCCAAGATATTACTATGATTGAATCTTCTAAGTCTAAGTTAGACACTATTATAAGTGCTCTTACTACTTTATTTGCTAGGATTGCGGACATTCAAGGGATTATTGCAAAGCTTCATAATAATGCAACAACTAGAATATCACAATCTAGGTTGCATCTCCTCCCAACTTTTGTACTTAAGGATGCAGTATTACCTATATTATGTCAAGAAAATCTATCTGTTCAATAGCGTAAGGAACCTCGAGTTAATCTTTCAGAGAAATATGATGGGACACGTTCAAAGTTCAGAGGATTTGTCAATAAAATTCGATTGATAATAATTCTACAATCTAATATTTATACAACAAAAGAATCACGAATTGGATTGGTTGGCACCTTGCTTATGGGACAAGCACTATCATGATTTTCTCCCTTATTTGAAAAAAAATCACCAATCTTAAGTAATTTTGAAATTTTTATGGAATCATTTGTGGAAGCTTTTGAAAAACATGTCAAGGCTTGGTCGGCAACAACTAAGATCCAAGCATTACAACAAGGGGCACGCTTTTGTATCAGTGTATGTATCTGATTTTAGATAGTTAACATGCGACATCAATTGGGATGAAGAAGCCTTAATGAGCCAATTTTATTGGAAGTTAAGAAATGATGTGAAGGATTTATTATTATCACTTCCGGATCCACAATTGATCAATGAATCTATTAGCCAAGCTGTAAAATATAATAATCGATTGTTTCAATGTCGACAAGATCAACGTTTGTGGGCTATAATAAGATAATATGCAATTCGACATACCCTTGGTACATCAACAAGTATTTTGAATTCACACTCAGAGGTAGAAGATATGCAACTTGATGTGATACAATTTAAACCTCTTAGCCCATAAGAAAAGAAGCATTGAATGGAAGAAAATTTGTGCCTACATTGTCGCGAAGACGGCCATAAGATTGGCAATTGCCGAAAGAGACAAAATCGACACATTACCAAAATCAGGAGTGCAATTGTTCAAAAAAATGACAATGTTCAGCCACAGTAGGGACTATGCCACTAGACAATCTAATATTATGAAACTATTCAGGTTCCTCTCTTTCTGCTCAACTTACTTGTTGTTTTACAATTCTTTTGTACTTTGGCCCTCAGAAGCTTCAAACAACCACTTTGTTAGATTCGGAGGCATCTGCTTGTTTCATAGATGAAACATTTAGTAAGCTTCATAAAATTCCCTTAGTACAGAAATCCAAACTTATTCATGTAGAGGTAACAGATGGACGACCTTTATCCTCAGGTAGTATCACCCACAAAACCATGCCTATAGAAGTGTCATTTAACAATCATAGAAGCCAGATTGTATTCAATGTTATTAGAATTCCTTCAAATCTTATTATTCTCGGGCTATCTTGGTTGGAAAAATATAATCCATCTATAGGTTGGAAGTTTCAAAAAGTAACATTTCCGATAGAGATCCCTCCAAGAAAAATTTGTAAAAAGCCACGAATAGATAAATCTTTATTTGTTAGAGCAAGGACTTTCATAAGATTGGCCAAAGAAGGTACACCATTTGTTATTTATGTGACTCCAATTCAAGAAGATATGACTACATTGGCAAGTATTCTAAAGCAGTATAATGAATTTCAAGATATTTTTCAAAAGAAGAATGCTAATATATTACCAGAGCATCGATCCTACAATTGTACTATAGATCTTCAAGAAAAGACGCAACCACCTTTTGGCCCAATGTATAATCTTCCTTAGCATGAGCTTGCGGTATTAAAAGATTATATTAACAAAAATCTTGCAAAGAACTTTATCAAGCATTTAAAGTCTCTAAATACGACCTCAATTGGAACCATTAGCAACAAGATCCAATCATGCAAGTCTCGATTCTAATGCTCGAGCTTTAGTAATATTGCTTGAGCTTGGAAAGGTGAATCCTTTTAGTCTTGAGATTTTGTTTAGAAGGTCTTTTGAAGGCTCTAATGAAGATCAAATCCTTGGATGGGACATCTCAACAACAGAGGTAATAGCTCAAGGCCATAGGTGATTTCTTTGAGGACCAATAGAACCTATTATCCAAGAACGGAGAACAAAATATATAGCTTTAAATTTAATCTAAATTTTTATTGATTTTATTCTGAAAATCTTATCCTAGTTTCAAGTTCTTTATTCTGTATTCTTGTGTCCTTGATACTAGCCATGTCTTGCACATATTGATAGCTTATAGAACAAGCCAAATACATGGCGTACATATAAAAAACTTGTTTTATAAATTTGACACATTGTTGTGTGGTGTGATTTTCTATCTGAGAATATACTAGATACCTAGTTGTAGAGAATTTACTTGAAACATATTGGCAAGAGTCCAATAAGTAATTTATCTTTAATAAAAAAGACAAATAATATAAAAATATTATAAAATATAATTTTTTATTAATAAATTCTTTTATATTTAATAGGTTTATACAAAAAAAAGCTCAAATTGCTACAAAACCTTTCAAAACCTTATTCATCCACAAAGACTTATTTTTTTTAAACTTTAGAATTTAATAATTCTTGATCTAATTATTTATTTTCTATAAAATTTTCTTCAAAGTATAGATCATTTTCTTGAATTTCATCACATAAAAGAATCAATGATAATTTCACTTCCAATTGTCCAATATCTTAAAAATCCTAGTAAAAACTGAAAATCCTAGCTCAGAGAGACCTGAGTACTATTTTCTTCATATCTCACAAACCAAAAAGCCTAATATCACAATATTTTTTATATAGTCTTATAATATAAACATATATACTCTTAAAAATTTTGAGCCAAAAATCTATCAAATTGTATAAGATATAGCTCAAAACATAACCAGATCTCTTGAGGTGTATATGTTAGTACTGTCGATATTGAAACTCGATATTACAAGACAATCATGGAGTGTCGGTCTCTTTAGTATCTTATTTATCTTATGCATCATGAAGGATCTTGTAACCATATCTTGTATTGCATGTATTATGGGCATGGAGTTTTGAGGCATGGAGTTTTGGCACTAGTTAAGCAGAGTCACTTATTGTCATTAGCTTACAAGTATCAATTTCAACTTCCAATATCTCATTCATTCCATCTTGGATTTTATCAAGCCAAATATAAAAAGTATAGTCAAAAAAGTGTTCTTTTCAACGCTAATTGCCGATCCTCTATTTCTCTTTGTAAGCGCAAGTTATGACCAAAAGAATAATAGTAGGTACAATTTTGACACCTTAACTTTGAGTGCCTATATCTCTTTCATAAAAAGTTTATATTATACAAAATTTATACCAAAATCATATCCAAAAAACCAAACTTGCTGATCCTAGCCTTTGATGTTTGACTCTCTTCAAAAGCAAATCCTAATCCTTAATAAACCCTTAGGCAGCCTCCTTGAAGTCCATTGGGCATGATTTTTGGCCAATAGGAATAGAGACTTCTATCATCCATCTCCATTCATCCACATGGATGGCCTAACTACTCCCTTTCATATTAAAAATCTCTTTTTAATCCTTTTTTTTATAAGATTTATATAATATGTGTTCTAAATATCAAATAAAAGAAGTAAATAAGATCTTAAGGATCACCAATGTCTAACAAAGGTGACTTAAGATATATAAAAGTTATTATCAATATAAAATCAACTTCAAAAGTCACTACCAAAAAAAAAAAAAAAATTATATAAATCTCAATAATAATCTTTGTAATGGATCCCTTCTAAATTAACAACCTAATCACATTTTATAACTAATAAAATCCACTGATATGACTCTTAATTAGGTGTGTAGTAAATTATATATTAAATATATATGTATAATTTTTAATGGTATCAGATCTAAGTTTCAAGGATTCATCAATCAAGTGTAACTCATGATTGAACTTCAATCCCAAAGTTATCCAACCCAAGGGTCACAAGTCAAGTTTATTAGAACATTATTTTCAAGCTCTGCTTTATCATGGTTTTCATCCTTTCTTGAATAACATGATCTAATAATGGATAATTTAGAGATATTTTTAATAAAATTTTGATCCATGTATAGAAAACATGATATAATTTGTGTCGCAACCAACAAGATCCGTATTTTGCAATAAGGCAATTGATCAGTGATATCATATGCTTCATAATTTAGACAACTAGCAATTGACATCAAGTAGAATGATGTTGCACTTATTAGTCAATTTCTCTATGAATTACAACATGAGGTAAAGAAATTGATACTCAACTTATCCAATTCTTAGACATTGAGTAAAATAATTCATTTTGTTGTAAATTGTGACAATCGGCTTTTTGAATTTCGATCTGAGAGTTGTACAAGGGAGTTCCAACATTGTCATATTGTGACATGATTATATGATGAAACTATGACTAAAAATGATTTTTCAATTAATACTCTATTATCTTAATTCAACAAGAATTTAACATATTTTAACAAGGTTTTATGAAAGCCTCTTAGTTTATTTTCTTCACTTAATAGCTAGTAGATAAGAATTAGTTAGTGATTTTACCTTCTAGACTATAGTAATTCTTTTACTGCCTTACAAAGGCCTTAAAATGATAAAAGCATGATAAAAAGGATAAATAACTAGCATTATTGATACTAGGATTAAGTTGAGGGTAGGATCAGGCTATAAAATCTCTAGGATAGGTTAGATTGATACTCAGGGGTTGGCCGTTTGTAGGATAGGATCAAAATCAGACCTTAGTCTACAAAAACGGCCACCTAAAACAAAGTACGAGAATTTTTTCAAATTGGATTTTTGGATTGGATAGCTAGCTTGAAGCTTGTTTTAAGAGCATTAAGTTTTTTGCCATAGGATTTTGGATGACTTTGCAATCATTGTTCAAAGTCAGGGTTTATATTGGTATTTTGGATTTTATATAAGACAATGATGGCTTGCATTGTTAAGTGATTCGTACAATCTTTGTAGCATCTACAACTCAAAAATTTGATATTATCTAGATTATTGGGTGTGCTAAGTGTGTATAAAATTTTGTATTAATCTAATGATGCAATCAAGAGATATTTGGGCTTTGATACAAAGGATTGTCGGAAGTTGGCAATTTAGGATTAGGTAGGGTTTCTGTGATAACTAAAGATCTACAAATTGGATCAATGTAAATTTTGGCATACTCATAGAAGACTTGGAGATCAAGCTACATACCAAGTTTGAGCTGAAGTTAACGGTTGAAGAAGGAGAAATCACCATTAGAATTTCTGCATCAATTTTCAAATTGGCGGCCGAGTGTCATTAGTGCGGTTTTTGGGCATTTTCTTGCAATCTGTAAGTTGGGTTGGGTTGAATTTTTTTGAGCATGTAGAAGGCTTATACTAGCATTTGTGTGCAAAATTTCACACTAAGTGGATGGTTGGATTAAAAGTTATATCTCGTCAAAGCTCACTAATTAGAATTAGGACTTACAAACAAAAATAAAAATTGCTTAATTATAAAAGAAACAAGAAAATTGGGATATATGTATGGTTGATGTTACAAAGAGGAGTGTTTTTAAATACTTTTGAATTGAAGTTCAAATTATATTCTTCATATATGGGCAAAACCTATTAGGATTTCTTGATTATTTATAAATACAACTTTACCTTCTACAGCCAGGTGCCTGGTGCATTCCCGAATAAGACAACACATAATACGACAATGTCGCTATAATACAATGACAATATCAATGCCTTTTCAATATGTATTTAGAAATAAATCATATACAAATTGAATGATACATTTTAAATGTCTTACTGAATAAGAAAAGACTTGTCATCATCAAGAAGAATTGTGTTTATATTATAAAGAACCTAAGTACATTGCCCAACATTGTCCAAAGAAATGACGCAACTACAAAATGAGATGTATGATTGTCAAAGAAGACAATATGTCAGAATACAAGTTTGTCCAGCTATAATAGTGACCATGCAGCTGGAATCTTATACAACTCCTAGTAAAGGTGATATCTTCTCTTTAAAAACCCTCTCCTTATTTTATAAAAGATGTTTGTTTGGGACCTAAAAATCATAAAGCCTTTGCCTTACTAGATTCAGGAGCCTCAGTGTATTTTTTAGATAAATAATTTTTTAAAAGTAGTAGAATATCTTTAATATAGAAAACTAAATTTGTACATATAGAAATCATAGATGGTCGCTTGTTATCCTCTGAAAATATTACTCATAAAATCTTTCTTATAGATATAATAATAGATGGTCATAATAATTGTATAATCTTTAATATAATGAAATCTTCTTCTAATTTAGTCATTTTAGGTTTATCATGGCTAGAAAAGCATAATCTTTGAATAGATTGGATTTCTCATAGATTTGACTTTTTTCAAAGCATTAATAAGAGTCCTATAAATCAAATAATAAGCCATAAGTTTAGTATAGCAAAATCCATACTTGTAGGCACAAAAGCTTTTATGAATGAAGCAAAAGAAGAATCATCTTTTTTTATTTATGATACATCTATTTCTGATGGTGGAAGGACTTCAAGTGGCATTTGAAGCCAATATCAAGATTATCAAGATATTTTTGAGAAGAAAAATATGGATATTCTTCAAGAACATGGTCTATATGATTGCTCAATTGATCTCAAAAAAAGAACTCAGCTTTCATTTGGACCAATCTATAGTTTATCACAAAATAAATTAGCTGAATTCAAGAAATATATTGTTGAGAACTTGGCCAAGATTTTCATATGCCATTCAAAATCTCCAATAAGAGCTCCCATCTTCTTTGTAATGAAAAAAGATGGGTCACTATAGATATGTGTAGATTTTCAAGGGCTCAACAAGATTACCATCAAAAATAAATATCCTCTACCTTTGATATCTGGACTTTTTGATCAATTGAATCAAGCTAAGATCTATACAAAAATAGATATACAAAGAGCATACAACTTGGTATGTATCAAAAAAAGAGATAAATAGAAGATTATATTTTGAATAAGATATAGACATCTCAAATATAATATCATGCCTTTTGGACTTATAAATGCATTAGCTGCTTTTCAACATCTTATGAATGACGTTTTTCGTGAGTTTCTTGATGATTTTGTTGTCTATTATTTAGACGATATTTTGATCTGCTCTAAAAATATAACAAAACATGAACTTCATATTTGTCATGTGTTACAAAAATTTAGAGATATGAGGCTATATGCCAAGATGGAAAAGTGTATATTTCACACTATTCAAATTGACTTTTTATGATACATCATTTCAAATGATAGTTTCAAAATGGATCCTAAAAAAATCAAGACAATCATGGATTTGAAGATTCCAAAAATAATAAAGGATGTATAATATTTTTTGGAATTTTTTAATTATTATCAAATCTTAATCAAAAACTTTTCTCAAGTTGTAGCTCCACTTATATGTCTAACTTATAAAGGAAAACTCAAGTGGAGTAAAGAAGCAGAAGCATCGTTTGAAGCTTTGAAGGTAGCTTTTATTTTTGTACCAATCTTATATCGTGTTAACTTTTTTAAGGCATTTTTTATGGAAATAGACACATTAGACTTTGCTTTGGGTGCAATATTGTCACAAATGGGAGCAAACAACAAACTCCACCTAATAGCTTTTTACTCCAAGAAATTTTCAAGAGTAGAGATCAATTACAAAATCCATAATAAAAAACTTCTTATAATTATCGATTCTTTTTAAGAATAGCATTACTATCTAGAAGGCGTTTCTAGTCTAGTCATTGTACATACAAATTACAAGAATGTCGAGTATTTCATGTTAGTACATGTGTTGAATCGTTACCAAGGTCATTGGAACATATCTTTATCAAGATTCTAATTTATTATCATTTATCAGCCAAGAAAGCAACAAGATTTATCCGATGCTCTTTCTAGACGTTCTTACCTTGTACCAAAAGAAAGAAATTTAGCTCTTGATTAATAAAGAACAATCATCTTGAAGCTAGAGCAATTTCATCTTTGAGTAATGAAATCAACATTGACTATTGATTCAACTTTTGTTAAGAAAATCCAATCAAATATGCCTTTAGACCCTCTTGTTTATGAGATTAAGAATAATTTGTTTAAGTCTCATGATACTCCTAAGTTTGAAATCAAAAATGATTTACTCTATTTTGAAGGACACCTATATATTCCAGAAGGTACAACACAACTACAAGCTTTGGAAGCTCGGCACAACCTCCCAACAATAGGATATTTTGGATATAATAAGACTTTAGAGCTAATATTAAGAGATTTTTGATAGTCTCAAATGTGAAAGGCTATTAAAGAATTCATATAGTTGTGTGACATTTGTTCAAGATCAAAAATTCCTCGTCACCGACCTTACGGACTTCTCCAACTATTATATATATCAAAACAATCTTAGTCTTCTGTTTCTATAGATTTTATCATGGATTTTATCATAGATCTTTCAAAGTCAAGCTCATATGACTTTGTTTTTGTGATTATAGATCATTTTACTAAAATAGCATATTTTATATTTTATACAAAATCTATTACATGTGCAAAAACAACTAAACTCTTCCTTGATAATATTTATCGCTATCATGGATTATCAAGGGCTATTATATTAGATAGAAGAACGCAATTCATATTTAGATTTTGGAAGATTTTTTTTAAAATATTGAAGGTGGATATAAAACTATCCTTAGTTTTTTATCCTCAAACTTATGGACAAATAGAATGAGTAAATGAAGTTTTTGAGCAATATTTGAGATGTACCGTCAATTATTATCAAGATGATTGGACAACTCTTTTTCCATTGACAAAGTTTGCTTATAATAATTTGATATATTCTTCTACTCAACAAACTCCATTCTTTGCAAATTATATTTATCATCCATCAGTTGATACTTTTGACTTTTCAAAAGCTGATAATCCTTCAACAAAAGATTTGGCAAATTGATTCTTAGAGCTACATGCAATAATGAAGACACAATTAAAAAAAGCTCATGAAAGACAAAAAATGAATTGAAATGTCTATTATAAAGAATAATCTTAATTCTATATAGATAATAAGATATAATTATTGCGTCATAATTTCAAGACTATTCGTGCTTGTGATAAGTTGGATTATTGTAAGCTTGGATTTTTTTCAATTTTTGAATAAATCAATCTAGTTGCTTATCAATTATGCCTACCAAAATCTATGAAGATCCATCATGTATTCCACGTATCACTATTCAAGCCATACAAGACAATGGATATACAAGAAAGAAGACAAATGCCACCGCCTCCTATAGAAGTGGACAATAATAAAGAATTTGAAGTTGAAGAGATTTTTTATTCAAGGCAGCACCAAAATCAACTTGAATATTTTATGTGATGGCATGGATACAATATTAGTAAACGCTTATGAGAGCCATTGAGGAATCTAATAAGTGCACTAGTAAAAGTCAATGTATTATATTGACAACATCTGTCAAAACTAAGATAAAGAGTCGAGAAAATCTTTGCTATAAACCAAAGTAGGTTCTATAGAGATTTCATTCTATCTTGTATCATTGTTTTACAAGGATATAAAATACAACATATTTATTATCACGACCTTGGAAGAGACTTTCAATGTTTGGTAATACTTTTAGAGGTAGAAACTACTCTTGATGGTATTCCAAATGTTTTCTTTGAAAGAAGTTATGAAGGCCTCAACAATGATCAAATAATAGGGTGGTCCTTATACCGTAGTATGGAACACTATCGATGGCTGAAAGGACCTATCAACTACCTTCAAAGCGAACAAAGATCAGAGTATGAGACAAGCACAATTTAACGTATCCTGGACTTCTTCAATATGTAATCACCGCTCCTTGTCAAACTTGTCCCTAAAAGAGAAGATAATATCATGGATATAAGATTTATTCTATTAATTATCTAATTAATAGAAGTAGATAAAATAAATTAATTTGATAATATCTTATCGAAAAGCTTTCTAGAATCTTTATAGATATGGAATCACCTTTTATATGTCTATAGGTAATTGATAGGTTAGAAACTTGGCAAATAAGTTAATCACATGTCGCACATATTAGTAGCTTGTGGAACAAGCTAACCATGTGTCGTACATATTGATAGCTTATGGAACAAGCCAAATATGTGGCGCACATATATGAAACTTGTCTTACAAGTTTGACGCGTGTCTTGCGAATCAAACATGTATAAGAGGTCCTATAGAATACCACCACATAGCTCTTAGATAGATAATACATATAGAGACAAGAGTAAAGCCTTCTTCATTCTTGTCAACTCTTTTCTTGTTTCTAGTTTAATTCAAAAGTCTTATGTATTTTCTAGTCTTTAGCAATAGCCATTCCAATTTCTTCTTAAATATACATACTTCTTTATTTCTATCTTCTTATTTTCCTTTGATATAGTTTTTACTAACTTATGCATCTGTTTTAGTTCATGTCCTTGACACTTTTCCATCTTCCTATAAAATCTTGTATTTCTAAGTTTTTATAACATATAATGAATATAAAATTTATATTCTTTTTTATTCTTAGAATAGATCAGAATGTCATCTAAATAGCAGACAACAAAATCATTAAGAAATTCATAAAAAATATTATTTATAAAATATTAAAAAGAATCTAATATATTTATAAGTCCAAAAGGCATGATATTATATTTGAGATGTCTATACCTTAATCAAAATGCAATCTTTCATTTATCTTCTTTTTTAATGTACACCAAATTGTATGTTCCTTAAAGATCTATTTTTGTATAGATCTTAGTTTGATTCAATTGATTAGAAAGTCCAAATATCAAAGATAGAAGGTATCTATTCTTGATGGTAATCTTGTTGAGCCCTCAATAATCTACACACATCCATAATAATCCATCTTTTTTCTTTACAAACAAGATAGGAGCTCCTACTAGAGATTTTGAATGGTATATGAAATTCTTGGTCAAGTTCTCATCATTGTATTTTTTGAATTCAATCAATTTATTTTGTGATAAATTATAGATTAATCCAAATAGAGGTTGAGTTCTCTCTTTGAGATCAATTGAATAATCATATGGATGATGCTTCAGAAGAATATTTACATTCCTCTTTTCAAAAATATCTTGATAATCTTAATATTAGTTTAGAATGCCACTTGAAGTCTTTCCACTATCAAAAATGGATGTAACATAAATAGCAAAAGGTGATCTTTCTTTTGCTGCATTTATAAAAGCTTTTGCGCATATAAGTACAAATTTTATTATATTAGACTTATCGCTTTTTATTTGGTTAATAAGACTCTTATTAAGGCTTTGAAGGGTGTTGTTGACAAGATTGGAAGATTTGATGGGAAGAACATCACCAGGTTTTTGAAGGTTTATGTTTGTGAGATGGAGGTGCAATAAGTATCTGAGCCTCAAATGATACAAACTTTCAGAAAAGATGACCAATAGGTCTTTTATTGATTGGATTGAACAGCAGCTTGGAAATACTATAGGTCCAAATGAATTGCTGTAAGATTTTGAGAAGAAATATAAGCAATTGCCTTTGGCAGAAAGGCGTCTTTTTGATACTAGCAAGGCTGAGTTATTCTTGCAAGCAACAGATGATGCTTTGGAAGATAGACTCTTTTTGCTTTTAGGTGATCAAACCATCGAAGGAGTTTTTACAAATAATTGGAGGAGAATAGAAGAAGCAGTCACTCTTGTGACAAAGCAACGAAGAATGAAATCCAGAAGTGTGACAGCTCAGATGGATGTAGCATCAAATCTTGCTACAAAAGCTTCCAAGGTATCATTTGCTCCTACCTCTTCAACAGTATCTCCTAAGATGGTCAAGACAGTTGATGAAAAAACTTTAGATAAGCTTATAAAGGATATTAGGGATTTGAAGGTGGAAATAAATGAGTTGAAAAAGTCCCGAGGCTCTCAATCATCTGAAGGTGCATGATCATTTGTGAGGAGATGTCTTTATTGTAATGGAGAGGACAGTCACAATCTTCGAAAATATAAACCATGTGATGAAGCTATTAAAGCAGGCATTATTGTCTTCAAAGATGGTAAGATTCATGATGCATCTACTAACTTATCTTTAAGTACCAACTTTGGCAAGGGAGGAATGAAGAAGCTTATGAAAGAGAAGATGGGAAGGTCTAATTGTTTACATGGATAAGGTGCTAAGGCATTCCATATACGAGTGGAGCAACATACAATTAAGACTTTAAAAGCTTCATGTGTTGAAACTTTGCGCAGAGGGGCTCAAGCCATTCGAAATGTCACTGGTTGAGATGACCTTGTTGAAACATCTAGCATCAAAGTTTTTTTAGGTCAAATTCAAGACAATAGTAAAGATTACAATATCTTTGTTGAAGAAAAGAGGGGACGAACCTTTGAGAATGATGATACAGAGGAGCTAGTCTCTAAGAGAAAATCCCAGGAACTCAAAAAAGGTGAAAAGATAGAAGGTCGTGCTACTCATACACGGCAAAGACCTGGGAGGTCCTCTGTCTTTGATCATCCAAGAGAAGGGCCACTTTTAAAGAAAAAATAGGAGGAGAAAACAGACAATGCTAAGAAAAAAGAAAAGGAAGCTGATTCTAAAGGAAAAGGTAAGGAATTTACCTATAAGCTTCAATCTGACATTGAATCTTCTATTGATATGAAGGAGGTGTTGGAAGAAAGAATCTTGGATGCCAGGATTGAATTTACATTGAGAGAGGCTCTTGGCATTGCTAAAAAAGATTTTTATGAATTGGTCATTGATGTCATTAAGAAGAAGAGACAGATGACAACTAAAACAGTCATGTTGAAGGGTTTAGACATGCATATGATCAAAGATAAGGAATTTGAAATTGGACAAGTATTTGCTTTGATGTATGATCTAATAGCTATGGAAGAGAAGGCTAATAATGGTCAAATGGTTAAAGAAGAAAATGATTATTTGAATAATGAAGAGGAAGATATGATCTTACAAATGTTTGCACAAATCTGTGTGGCTAATAATAAGAGTGATGTAGCCAAAGATAAAAGTTTTTTGAAATATGAGAAGATGGTGGAAAAGAATGAAGAAGGGATAAGAGGCTATGACATAAAGATCTAGGCCTTACAAATTCAAGAAGAGAAAGAAAAAATGGTGGATGAAATGGATAACACATGGAAGAAATACTCAGGTAGAAATAAGGACCTTTGATTGTGCAATTGTGCATGTGATTGATAAGGAAGACAAGGAAGGAATGGATTATATTCAACCATTTTAGGCTAGAGCTACCATAGAAACAAGGATCAAACTTGGAGGATTAGATGAATCGTTATTGACTCTTGTGGACTATGGCTCAAAAATAAACATTATGTCTCGAAATATTTATAAGAGAAGTAAATGGCCAATTGATACTAATTATGGATGGATTATAAGGGCTGCAAATTATAGGCGAACACAATTATTTGGAGCTTGTCCGACAATTGTGACAAAGATTGGAGATGTGAAAGTAAAACAAAAAAATTTGTTTAAAATGATGGTGCTTATCCCGTGATATTAGGACAATCTTACATCACTATATCAAGAATGGAAACCAAGGTGTTGGACAATGGATCTCATCATGCATGAATTCAGAGCTGTGATGGCAAGAAATTTGTACAATTCTTGACAGTGAAGTCTGAAAATGAGAGGCATCGAGTTTATCTTAGGAATGGGCCTCTGCCTAATTCTTTACACTTTTTGGATTTTGAATTGTACTCGTGGAGAATGGAGATCCACGGGTGTAGAAAGACCAAATACTTTTGAGCTCTTGAATATACATAGTATTGAAAGTAGATTTGTTGGAATGATTAAGTGTAGATTTGTGAGTCTTACAGATGTGAAAGATCTGGACCCTGTAAATAAGAAGATCATTAAAAAGATAGAAAAAAATCTAAAAAGAATAAAGATTCTTTTAAATGGTGAGTATATTTCTAGAATATATGAAGAAAAAGGCATTGGAGATGATATATTGCAATTTTTATACAACTTGCAGATTAAAGAAGAGGAAAGTAATGGTATAGATATTATGGTTGAAATTCACTCAAGAACATTATATGAAGACATAATAGATGCAATGGAGAGCAAGGATTTTGTGCCAAAGCTATAAGTTGAATTTTGAGACTATACTAAATACAAAGTATAAAACAGTGGCCAAAAAAGTTAAACCTATAGCAACTCAACTTCCATTGAATATTAATGAGCATATCAGACAAGCAGAGAAGGAGCCAAGTTTGAAAAAAGCTAGGAAGATTGAAAACAAGTTTACTAAAGAAACATTAGCAAACTTGAAGATTGGAGGGAGTGAATTCTTGTTAGATTAAAAAGAAAAGATATTTCAAGTGATGCTCTCAAAACATAGAAAGGCCTTTGTCTCTTCACTAGATGAGATTGGATGTGTGCGACTAGGATTAATAGCACCCATGGTTATTTTTACAGTGTTACATGTGCCATGGGATTTGAAGCCAATATCAATTCCAAGAGCATTACTTTCCAAATTGGTTGATTTATTGAAGGAAAAAATGCACATGGAAATACTCGAGCCTTCAATGGCTCCATATTCTAATCATTGGTTTACTGTTCCTAAGAAGTATGAAGCATTACAATTCATCCAAGATATGCAACCAGCTAATTAGGTTACTATTAGAAACAAAGGATTAGGATCAATTATGGATGAAGTAGCAGAAGCATTTGCTGGATATGCCATATATTCCATTGGAGATCTATACTCTAGTTATGATCAATTTCAATTGGCCATCAAAAACAGAGACTTGACGACCATAAAGACTCCATTAGGATTGGTTTGAATGTGCACATTGCCTCAAGGTGCTACAAACTCAGTGGCACATATGCAAAATGCAATGAATCAAATCTTGAGAGAGTTTGTACTAAAAAAGACTATATCCTTTGTGGATGATATTCCTATCAAAGGATATAAAGAAAAATATAAAGACTTTATTTTGGATGATGATGGTTGTAGAATATTTATAAGAACCTACATTAAAGATGTTGATAAGATTTGAGACAAGATTGAAGAAGCAAATTTAACCCTTTCAATTGAAAAGTCTAAATTTGGTTTTGGAAAATTTTTAGTAGTTGGACATCTTTGTGGACGGTATGGAAGAAGGCCTAATCCTGAGAAAGTTGATGCTATTGCAAAAATGATGGCTTGCAGTAACATCATTGAAGTGAGAAGGTTTTTGGGAGCATGTGTCTTCTATCAAATATGGATACCTCATTTTGCTCATATTAGAGCTTCTTTACAAATTATTAAAGAAAGGAGTTAAATTTCTTTAAAAACAAGAGCAAGATTTGGCCATGGAAGACTTGAAAAGGATTTTAAAGTCACCTCTAATTTTAAAACAAGTTGAATATGAGAGCGGAAGACCGGTGATTGTTACAGTTGACACAAGTCCAATAGCCATAAGGTGGACTGTTGGCCAAGATGATATAAAGGAAAATAGATTTGCTATTTGTTTTGGAACAAAGATTCTTACAGAATACTAGAGAGCATATCCTTAAGTGAAGAGAGAGCTTTGAGGTGCACTTACTGCTCTAATGGCTGAAAGAAATTACTTGATTGGAGCAAATGTTGTGTTAGAAACTGATTGCTTACCTCTTCTTGGTATGATTGTCAATTGTTCTTCACCAAACATTGCCATGCTTCGATGGATAGCATATATCAAGTCATTAAATCCAATTTTGGTGCACATTGTTAGAAAAATGAATCCTGTGGCAGATATGTTATTAAGGGTCAAGTATTTTCATGAAGAAGAAATGATGGCTCATGAGGAGAATGAAAACTTTTTGGAAGAAAGATTTGCATTGGCTGTTGATAGAAAAAATTCAACCAATGACATCTTACTATTCAAATGAGAGTTTATAGGGGTGAATTAGATGTAGTTGAAGCAAGATCGTTTTTCCAGAGATATGGTGTGCAGCTAAGATTAACAACTGCTTACAATCATGAAGCTAATGGCAAAATAGAAAAGAGGCACCCTCCTATCATTCATGCCTTGGTTAAGGCTTGTAAAGAGAAGCCTAATCTTTGGCCTAAGCTATTGCCATTTGCATTGTGGGCTGATAGAACCACCTATTGCACTATCACTGAATATATGCCAGTAGAACTTATGCATGGACATAAGTCTATTATGCCCGGAGAAGAATCGGTTCCAACTTGGATATTCTTGTCTTGGGAAGATGATATTACAAGAAAAAGGCTACTAGAACTTTGCATTCAAAAACTTTGAAGATTGCCTGAAGATATGCAAATAGCATTAGAAAGGCTTAAGACTGCTTGATTGTGCAATAAAGAGAGATTTGACAAAATCCATAGATTAAGGACTAAGAAAATTGAAGAAGGTGATTGGGTGTTGGTGTTTGACAATTCATTAGAACATCAGCATAGCACAATGAGGAAGTTTGCACGAAGATGGTTTGGACCATATGTGGTGGTTAAAGTGCATACCAATGCCACGTTGTCGTGGTGAGAGTCTTAGTCCTAAGAAACACTGGGCCTTTTGTGCCTCTTGTTTCTTAAGTGCAAGATGAGATTCATAAAGTTCATAAAACTGAAGAATTTACATAAATACATACTTTATTAACCTTGCCATATTCTGCCTTTAAAAACCCGCCTTCAAATTTGCTCATAAATCCTAGGATATCACATCAATTGAAGCAAAATTTGAACACAAAGTACTTAAGGAAGTAAGGAAGCAAACCCCATAATCCTTTTGATTATAGCTCATGTGGTTAGAGAGAACCATGTTGTCAAAGAAAACCCCTCCATGCTGCCTTTGATTCTGGACCCCCTTTGCTTCACACCTTCATTGCTCCTCATTATCAAAACCCCAAGTATTGAAATTTGGTAGGCTTGTTGCTTGCTTTATGTTGTAAACATCCTCCAATTTTTGCTCCAAAACTCCTCTTGGAAATAGAGTTATAGACTCTACCCTTCTCCTTTAATTCTGTCTTCTACCAACTCTGGATCCAACTACAAATTTCCTCATAATTCTTTAACCATAACTCCAATAGCAATCAGTTTTTTACACAACTTAATAGACTCATATATCTACAAACCCCAATAAATTTTACTCAAAATGCTACTTTGATCACAAAGATATGCTCCCCCAAACTTCACTGACTTAGAGATAGACCCCTATCACTTTGAAAGAGCATAACTTTTTTTTCATAAGATAAATGAGTATCAAACTTACTCTCACCTCTTTCTTAACTTGCTTAGATCACGTCTATCAAATTTCACACTCAAATTCATCCCCTAACTCCATTCATACCAAAAAAACCCACACACACACTCTGCCCATACAAACCCCAATTCTGCTTTCACTCTATTTCTCTTTTCACCTACATCCGGTTACAATTTCACTCATAACTCTTTGCTCAAAGATCATATTGACTTAAGATTTTGATTCAAAGTAGTAAACTCTATAAGGAACACAACCCCAACAAATTTTGCCTCTAAAGTCCAAATGGTTCTCAAGAGCCGAGGCCCGAAATTTAGTAAACCTCACTGCCCTAGTCTTAAACACCTGCAACTTTGACGACTCATATCTCCCTTGATACTTAACCAAAAGACATGAAAATTGTTTCTATATGTTCCTTATCTTGTCTACTACAAACCTACAAAAAATTTCACTTAAAATCCTCTCTAAGCTTCTTCTACACACAAAAACGTATACTGCCTATCAAAAAGAAACCCTATCTCTCCAAAAAGAACCTCTCTTCTTCTTCACGACCCCCTTCTTGTCCTCCCGGCCTGGTCTTCCTTCTTCCCTTGGTCAAAGAGACACCTCAGCCATGTCTTTCCACCTCTTCAATCCTTTCTTTTGGATTAATTTGAAGGAATCTCACTTTTTGAGGTAAATTTCTATTCTACCTTCTTACTACCATTTTTTTCTATCCACTTCTCTTCTAATTTCAGCCCACAACATTTAAGTTTAGATCTAAAATAGAAGAGAATAAAGGTAAAGTAGATCTAAGATAAAATAGAAAAAAAATCTAATAAGTAGAAAAAAAAATTAAGATTAGATTAGAGATAAAAGAGAAAGAACTACATCCTTCACTGCCAAGTCAAAGAAGCTTGTGTGGTTAAGTTCTTAGCTACTTTGGAGTTGACGTGGGTTCGAATCCACTTGACTTCACTGTAGAATTCCTTGGCTTCATGACTTGGTACTGCTAGTGGGAATTTCAGCAGGAAATTAGTAGTTTGGCCTACCTATCATCCCTAAGCTTGTGATAAATATTATAACCTTCAAGATAATGTGATTATAACCACAACCCTTTCTCTTTTTCATCCTCTCTTCTTCTAATCTTAATCTTTTTATTTTAACACATTCCTTTATATCTTTCACACTATGTTTTAATTTACAATGTGACAACATAATTGTTGCGAGAGTTAGATGAACTTTATTGAAGATTCCAATAGCAGGCAAAAGACTTAAAGCATATAGAAGAAGGAATGAGAAGTTTCACACCAATGATCTTGAAGAATTCTTAATTCAATGAGAAAATAAAGAAATGTCAGAAGATGAGGTAGAAATTGAGATGGAGGATGAAGAGGATTAAATTTGGCACAAATCGGAGGATGTGCAGGTTTAGAGGGAGTGCATGTCATACTGCACTTACGTGCAGTTTGTAAAAATATTATATATCTTGTATTTATTATTATTACATGTATAAGTATTAGAAGTTATTTTAGAAGATATTATAAGGAGAGGATTTATTTTAGCCACTCAATTAGTGAATTAAGATGGCTATTTGTTTTGTTCCTACCTTACTTATATCCTAGAATAGATTCTTTTATAATTAAAAGAAAGATAAAGGTTGTTTTACCTTTCTTGTTGACTTTTGAGATAGAATGGACCTTGTAAGGAGTAAGAAAGAAGAGCATGGGGTGAATAGGGCTTGTCCAATAGGATTTGGCTGCCCATGTGGGCATGTCATAGATTGATATGGAAGGAAAGGGGGATATACTCTTCTTGTTGGACCTAGGATTTGGCAATTTTTTAAATAGTGAACTTTGGAGAGAGATAGCTCCAAGGATATAAAAGCGTTTGTAATAAAAATTGAGGTGTGTATTCTTTGAGTTGTGAGAATTTTAGAACCTACTCACTTATTTATATTGGAGTTGTGAGCAAAACGTTATGCTTGTTTTAGTAGAATGAGGTTTGCTACTATTGAAAAGTGATGGTAGAAACTTCAATCTGCCACTATAAATTTGATTTCGAGTCTTTCTTAGTGAAATCTATATAAAGTGTGGAAAATTGTGCTAGCTTTCTATAAAGCTATTTCTTATAGCATTTGGAGTTGGAGAGAGAAAGTTGTGAGCTTGCAAGTAGAAAAGGATCTACTGCCATCTGATGAAGAGGGGCAGAGACTTTGTTCAACCATCCAAGTCGGAAAATCTCTTCAATCTTTTTGATATTTTAGATGCTTATAATGGCTTGTGTAAGCTTTCTATGAAAATAAAAATCAATACATTTAGAGCTTTTATGAAAGTTTTATGAGCTGTGAAGTGTTAAGAGGGCAAATTATTGCTAGGGTTTGAAGAGTAGAATCAACTAGCTATAAAATCTGAAGTTTAAGAGACATATATGCAAAATTTTAGGAAAAGTCAGATGATGAAGTGAGCTTTCTAAAAAGCTATTGCATGCCCAATTTGGAGAAAGGAAGTAATCACAACAAAGGCTGAAGTAAAGAGGAGTTTTGCTGCCTTCGCATTTGCTAGGAAATTTTAGTTCCTATTTTTTTTAGCCATAACTTTTAAATGGTAAGACATGTATTTGTGAAATTTTGACATGTTTTACAACAAATTATTAGCTTTTTGTAGGCTATAAGCATGCTTGATTTGAACTTTGGATGGATTTTTAGTGATTTATTTAAATTCAGCTTGTTGTATGACTTATATTCCTCATATGCGGTTGTATTTTGAGGTATACTTGAGTATGTACACACTTTGCTTATACTTATTATACAAGTATATATACTTATATTTGTATCAAGTATTTATATAAGTATTCCACAAGTATTATGCATAATATTTATATAAGTATTTATACAAGTATTATACCAAGGATTATATACTATTTTATATAAGTATTTATATGAATATAATACCAAGGATTATATTCTATTTTATACAAGTATTATTCAAAGGTTTATACTTTATATTTATACAAGATTTGTACAAATATAATACAAGTATAATTTGGAAGCTTGAACAAATATTGTGCAAGTATATAAGATACTTGCACGACTTCCTCTCATATTCCCTGCTAGTTCTAGTAGCAGCTAAGAATCCGGTGTTTTTCCAAGGCAAATTCTCTCTATCCAACAATGGTGTTGTATTGTAACACGTTTATATTGTAAAATGCATGAATAAGAATAATTTCTACTTATTATTTGATTATCTTGGTTCAATAGGAACTTAGGATACTTGAAAAAAGGTTTATATAACCCTCTTAGGTTATTTTCTTATTTTAATAGCTAATAGATAAAAATTAATTATTAAATTTTTCATCTAGGTTGTACAAACTGTGTTATTGCTTTTAAAAAGCCATAAGTTAATAAAAAAATGATAGAAAAGCTAAATAATTAATATAGTTGATACTAGGATTAAGCTTAAAAATCCTTAGAATAAGTTGGATTAATACTTGGAGGTTGACTGTGTATGAGACATGGTTGAAATTAGACCTCGAGCCACAAAAACAGCCATCAAGGGCAAGAGATTGGGTCATTTAGAGATTAGCAATTAGAATTGGAAGATTAGCTCCAAGCTTCTTTTAGGGACATTAAACTCATTTCTATATGGTTTATAGAAACTTAGCAATCGCTATCTAAAATCAAGGTTTGTATTGGAAGTTAAGTTTTTATGTAATAAAGTTAGGATCAGCTCTTTTATCTATTGTGTGCAATTGAAGTCACATCTATAATTACAATTTTAATAATATGTAGGTAATTGAGTGTCCTAAGATTCAATAAAAATTTGTAACAATCTAATGGTACAATTAAAATTTACGTGATCTTTAGTACAAAGAAATACTAGAAATTGAAATTTACGTGATCTTTAGTACAAAGAAATACTAGAAATTGAAAATTTAGGGTTGTTTGGGATTTTTACAATATCTAAAGATCTATCAGTCAAATCATAGTGAAATGTGGCATGATGTTAGAAGACTTAAAGAACAAGCTACACACCAAATTTTAGCTAAAGTGGATAGTTGGAGAAGGAGAATTCGCCATTGAGATATTTGTATCAACCTTCAAGCTAGGGCCAAGTGACATTAGTGCAAGCTTTGGTTGATTTTCTACAATTTATAAGTTGGGTTGGATTGAAATTTTTTGAGTACATAGAAGACTTATATTTATATTTTTATGCAAAGTTTTATATTTAATTGATAGTTAGATTAAAAATTACAGCTTATTAAAGTTTATTAGATAAGACTAAGACTTATAAAGAGAAATCTTAGTTGCTTGATTGTAATAAGCAATAAAAAAATTGGGATTTATATGTAGATGAAGTTATTAGAAAGAATATTTTTAAGCACTTTATATTGACTTAAGCACTCTCATATTGATATTTCATCATATTCTTCTTATATGGACAAAACTTGTTAAGGATTCTTGAGTATATATAAACCGCAACTTCACCCTCCAGAGCCAAGTGCCCAGCACATTTTCAAATAGGACAACACATAATATGACAACAAAGTTGTGAAGTAAATACATCCATATATAAAAACCTAACTTAATTATCTTTTCTTTAAAATTTTATTAAGTTCTTTCTTTCTTCTTACTAATCTAAGTTTTTATATAGTTTAGGAAAAATTTCTCACTTTCTTTCTTTTTCTTTGGTTAAATTTTTACCTTATCTTTAATCTTAACTTTAACTTTGATCTAGCCTTGAAACTTTCTTTTATTTCTTTTATCTTTTTTCCAATCTTAGATTTTAGTAGATTTAGGGTTATATTTGTAGATATAAGGAGTTTTGACTTTGAGATTGAATTTAGGATTTTACCAAGGATAAATAGTAGATTTGGATGTCAATAGTCGGCTACCATTAATAGTGCTGACTTGGAGGATTAGATTTGGGGTTTTTATAACTTTAAACTATTAATTGTTGACTTGGACTTTAAAGACCTTGGCTGCGACTTCTTTGACGAGCTCGGAGGAGAAGAAGACGGGGTTTTTTGGCAAATGCAGAGAGGTATTCAAAGAGAGCTTCTTCTTGGCATAAGTTTAGGTAGTAGAAACGCAGGATTCGGAGCTTAGATGAGAGAGATATGCTTGTTTGAACTTAGACTACTAATATGACACCTACTGTCACTTTTCAGGGTATATTAGAAGTTTTAAGATACTAGCAAGAAATCGAAAAGTTGGGTTAGAAACTAGACTTCAAGCTACACATTTTACGTCCAAGAATTGATAGAAATGAATTTAGAATGAGTGAGATATGGCTAGTTAAACCCAGCAAACTAAACTGGGGTTTTGAAGAAGTTAGATAAATAGAAGGATTTGCTTTAAGCTAGAACTTGAGTTTCAAGAAGAATTTGAAGCTCATTTTTTGTGTACATATTACTTATACTAAAAAGAGTCTATGTCTAAAATCTCATATCAATTGAAACTTTGATTAGGGAGTAATGGAAAATTTGTTCTCAGGTATCTAGGGTTTTGACTTTTAAAAGTATCTGCCAAGGATTTGGTGATATCTAACGATTGGCAATGAAATCATAGCTCAAAAATTATGTGACAATAGTCAAAGGTATGAAGTATGTTTTTCCAAATTTTGAGCTTATTTAAATGGCTGGATCTTAAATTATGAATATTCAAGTTTTGGATTGAGATTTGACTTCTAAAAGTATCTGCTAAGGATTTGGTGATATCTAATGATCAGCAATGAATTCACAGCTCAAAATTTATGTGACAAAGATCAAAGGTATGAGATATGTTTTCCCAAATTTTGAGTTTATTTGAATAGTTGGATCTTAAATTATGAGTTTTCAAGTTTCTGGTTTGATTTTACTTATATAATTATTTGCTAATATTTTGATGATATCTGGTGATCGGTAATGAATTCACGGTTGAGAATTTTTGTGAAGATGATTAAAGAAGTGAACTCTATGTTTCCAAAATTTGAACTTATATAAACGGCTGGATTTTGATTTATAAATTTCCAAGCTTCTAGTTTGTTGATTTATTATACGCATGGTTTTGTGACTATAAAAGAAAAATTTAAAAAAGTTTGTGCATATTGGATCCAACTTGATTGTAAAGAGGGACCTTGTGTCTACCTAAAGCGGACTTTCGCCACGACAACGGTTTCTATTATAGTTGGACAAACTTGTTTTCCAACATATTATCTTTTTTAACAACCATACTTCTTATTTTGTAGTTGTGCCATTTTTTTGGATAATATTGAATAGTGTGCTTAGATTCTCTGTAATATAAGTACAATCCTTCTTGATGATGATGAGTTTTTTCTTCTTCAGTAAGAGATTTAAAACATACCATATTAATTTCCATGTCTTCTACTTTCGAATATAGGTATTGAGAAGACATCGGTGTTGCCATTGTATTATAATAATGTTGGAGCTCTTTTATATGACTCTTAGATCAAAATTCAAAAAGTCGATTGTGAGACTTCATAGCAAAGTCAATTGCTTGATTCAATGTTTGAAGATTAGATAAGTTGAGCATCAATTTCTTTATCTCATATTATAATCTATAGAAAAATTAGCTAATGAGTGTAACATCATCCTACTTGATATTAGTTGTTAGTTGTTGAAATTGAGAAAGCATATGATGTTATTGATTGATTGCCTTGTCACAAGATATGGATCTTATTGGTTGTAACATGAATTGTATCATATTCTCTATACATAGATAAAAAATCCATTAAAAATATCTCCAAATTATCCAATATTGAATCATGTCATTCAAAAAAAGATGAAAACTATAATAAAGCAGAACTTGAAAGTAATATTCTAATAAACCTCACTTGTGATCCTTGAATTGGATAACTTTGAAATTGAAGTTCAATTACTAGTTGTGCTTCATTGAAGAATTCTTGAAACTTGGATCTGGTACCATTAAACTTCTCCGGCAAATTAATTTTTGGTTCTTTGATGCTTAAACAGTGTTCTATTATAGGTGAAGTGGTATAGCTTGAAGTAGCTCTAATCATCTCTATATCTTCATTTCATGCTAATCTTATTGCTTCTTATGGTGGTACATTGAGTTGATACATTGCAAGCATTAACTCTCTCATTTGTTCTTGCATTTGTGCCATTGCGCTCTTTATTTTAATAAGCTTTGCTATGATAATATAATAGAAAAGAAAAAATGTCTACTCTCACTACAAAATAAAATACTCAAGAACAAAGAAAAAAAATTCTAGGGACAATATTAGTTTCAAAAGTGGATAATCCACAGCTTCTAATATGTTTATATCTTATCAAGGAAAAGGGATATTTTACTCTTAATTAAAAAAAAACAAAAGCTCTAATATTGTATCTTCACTCTTATCAATCTATCAAGGACACAAATTAGAAAAAGATGCATAAATCAATTAAATCTATATCAAAGAAAAATGACAAAATAGAAATAAGAAAGTATATATATTAAAGAAGAAACTAGAATGGCTATTGTCAAAGACTAAAAAATATAATAACTCTTGAATTAGATTGGAAGCAAAAAATGAATTGACAAGAGTGAAGAAGGCTTTACTCTTATCTCTACATATACTATCTATCTAAGAGCTACGTAGTGACGTTCTATAGGACCTCCAACATGTGTTCAATTTGCAAGACACATGTTAAACTTGCAAGACAAGTTTCCTACATGCATGCCACATATTCAGCTTGTTCCACAAGCTATCAACCATGTACAACATGTGGCTAGCTTGTTGGCCAAGTTTCTCATCTACCAATCACCTATAGTTATGTATAAAGGTGAATATGTCTTTAAACAGCTTCTATGAAGCTTTTCCATAAGATATTATCAAATTAACCTACTTCTCTGTACTTCTATCTATCCATACTAACTAGATAATTATTGGAATAAATCCTATGTCTATGACATCCAATAATGAATGGATGCAAACTTTGCAAGACAATTATTTAAAGTTTGAGGTCTCCTATAGATTTTTAAAAAACTAATAAATTATAATATATATATATAAATTTTTTTGAATTAATAATTAGTGAGACTTTTTTATTTTTTATATTTAAGATTTTTAATAAAATTTTTAAAACTAAAATCTAAAAAATATGTAAATAAATAACTAAATTTAAAATTAGGTATAGACAAATTATTTATATTATTATAATTTTAGTCTTATAAATTATTTAACTATTATTTTTATTTAATAATTATTTTTATAAAAATATTAGATTTTTTTTTAAAACTTAATAGTTTTATTAATAATTTTAAATATATAGAATATATTTTCTAAATATTAGAATAACTGAAAGATATAAGATTACATATTAGGATAGAAAAATTTATATTATATACAACTCAAGTAAAATCTTTGGAATACATTATTATAAATGATGAATTTATAATAGATCTAAAGAAAGTTTATAAAAGTTTCAAAATATTTATAAACTTTTATAAACTTTCTATAGATATTTATTAGAATGCTAATAATTTAACAATTATATAAACATGTCATAAAAAGTGATTCTATAAAAATTAATAATCTAGAAATGTTCATAAAATCTTTTTATACTAAATTACTACTACATAAGTAATTTATAAATTCTAACCATTTCTGATTGAGATGTTTTTTCTTCCTATTATATAGTTATGATAGTATTTATTAAAAAAAAAAAAAAAAATTCATGTTTTAAAATAGTTTTTTTAAAAAATAATTTATAATTAAAATATCACATGTTTCAATTATCAAATTGACATATCAGTTGTTCTTTTTGTGTTATGGCCTCTTATTAAAATGTAATACATGAAATTTATATTCATCATTACTATTTATACATACACATATTTTACTTAAGAAAATAAATAGAAGCTAAAGGATGTATAATTAAAAATCCATACTAAACTAATGTCTAGGTAACATGCTTTTAAAATATCTTTTAACCCATACAATAATTTTTCCAACTTACAAAACAAGATATTCTTGGCCTGCATGCAAAAAATGCTCCAGTTAACCTAAACAAATGTTTATTTTCAAGATTTTAACAAAGTACTCAATTTTGAACAATCTAATTTCAAGCACGGAAAACATCAATGGCCCTCTACTCAGTAACAAATCCTAAATCTACAAACTAAATACAGATGTCCAACTCTACTCATAACATGCCTTGCTGAGCTATCAGACAAAACGATCCCAGTGGCTTAACACCACGAAATGTTTACTTTTTTCTGAATATGATGACAAAAACGCTCATAAGCACTCTCTGGTCTTCCACTTCAGATCCCAACACATTGAACTCGTCGACTTGGAACCGGTTGTGGCATCCTCTACATAAGAGCCTCAATTAACATCCCCGTAGGGCAAAATAACTCATATTTCCCACTAGCAATTAAAAGCTTAAACAACTGACAGAGCACATTTCACAAATAAAAGTCTGCAAAATTTGACGTTAAAAATGATGCATGAAGACAAATCACAACGATGCTGAGACTATTATACATTTGTTATGGCACTCGGCTCCTGATAAAAT
Source organism: Physcomitrellopsis africana (assembly GCA_036785485.1). Lineage (NCBI taxonomy): Eukaryota > Viridiplantae > Streptophyta > Bryopsida > Funariales > Funariaceae > Physcomitrellopsis > Physcomitrellopsis africana. Next base: position 89,253 of record JAWRVF010001167.1, read on the forward strand.
CCTCCTGTCGGTACCCACGTCTACAAGTTTAGACTCAATCACGGCACTAGCTGTAACTTACGTTTAAATCTCACCGTTCAATGGTCTTGCTCCAGCTTCAGCGCCGAAGGCCTTGTTTCTCTTTCGCTTGACCATAGACGCCCACTATCACTCGAGGTTACCAATCAACTTTAAGTTCCATGTGTGAACTTTGTTCGGGGTATATGGAGTAGGCGGTAACTCAAGCACCCCAAATACATCTGTTCTCAACATATCAGTGCTTAGGCTTGTGTCTCTAGAATTTCTAGCTCGCGTTTCTAGCCCATGCACCAAAACAATCATTCAGATAGACATTCAGCAGATAAATTGAAATATGATACCCGGCTGTTATTGAACGCGCATCCCACCCAGATACGACCCTGGCAATTCACCCAACTATATTCCTGCATGGGACGATGGAATGAATCGTGGCAATCTTAGCTGCGCTTGAATAGAAGTACACCGTTTGCTCCAATTCCGCGCAAGTCAAAACTCCTGAAATATGGACGAGTTGGATCGTGAATACCGCATTCTAGCTGTTGCAGCCTGCAGTTTCAACTGCTCTCTGTCGCATCATTTCCATCACCGCAACCCTTCGTCATGATTCCATCTGTTGCTGCAGTCGCCGTAAATGTTCTTTCAAATCTCTGACACCCCAGATTCCATTCAGACCCCATTCAACAGATAAGTACACCATCGGACCAGGTCCAGGGTTAAGGAGCAAAGACGTGAGGATCTATTACAGTTCACAACATTAGGCCCACTCTTGAGAACTGTAATTCTGAACAGATGCAATCATGAACGTACTGCATAGAGTATGTGAGCGTTACATGAACACTGCCGGATACTTTCAATTCTTCTCTATTGTAAGCTCAAAATCTATAATGTCACTAGCCTCTCCATCGGTTTGAACCAAACAAATAAGAAGTCTCGAGATCTCCAAAAATGGTCCCAATTGAAGACCATTTGTAGAAGGTGTGGATCATGGGCATAGTGTCCATAACAAGGCTCTACACCAATAGTACTTCTTTCAACCAAATATCAAATGATTGAAAGTAAATGAGGGCAGTGTCATACTTGCAACGAGGTACTCTGCACTCGGACTCCTTACAGGCTCTGGCATGAAGCTGCAGAAGATATCACATTCTTTTGCACATATTACAACCCCCGGAGGCTCCAATTCTGCAGTTCATGCCGTGCCGAAACAGGCCTTTCACACTCCGGCATTTGGGATATTGGCAGCTTGCTAATCCACATTGTGATGCGTGTACAAGTAATTCCAGCATTTTCCGTAACTGTTCCAGGCCGCCATGACAATATTACGCTTGTGCAGTCAAAGAAGAAAATCCATTATCATATGAAGTGGGAAAAACCGACTGCATCAAATTTCGCAAGACTGCAGAAAAAAATAGCACATCAAAAATAGCAAAACGTGTCAAGATGAAGCAAGGTGATATAGAGAGGAGACCTGAAGAACCCGCTGCTGGCAAGCTTCCTTGTTTTGGGCAGTTTGATCATCAAACGGAGCAAGTTTATGTGGATGCTTCGCTGAGTCCTTACATTTGTTACAAAGGTCATAGTCGGCACAAGTTTCACAGCGCCAGCCATTGCCTGCCTCAATATCCTTACATACGCAGAGAAAATTATAACTAACTGCAAAATATTTTGCTCAAAATGGTAACAAACTTACTTGTCACAAAGCTGAAAGTGTTTACATTGTTTGCAAACCCAGCGACGACCACTAACAATGAAAAGGCGGCAATGGGTGCATGCATGATGCATATGCACCATTATGAAGTCTTCCTTCATCGGAAAGATAGATTCTCCCAACTGCATCGATAACATAAATTGCATGTCAAGTTAGGTTCAACAACTACACAGATCTCCAGAGACTTTAGGGTTACAAGACCAAGTTTTCAGAACACTCAAATATACCTTTTGCATGAGATGGGCGTCTTTGCTGGCATTGTTAGTCAGCTCAATTTGGCTTACTCCCTTCGAGGAATGTTTAGTTGGCTGCTTTTTTATCTTGCCCTTCTTCAGGGCGATCTTACGAACGACCTCCTCTTCTTGGTACATTTGCACTATCATGTCCTCAGCTGCACCTGGCCAGTAATCACCATCAAAATACGGCAAGCGCGCTGCTGTTACCTGAAAGATGAAGGACCCAGAGTTGTCATCGGTCGTCCGGATCACTCATACTGCCAAAGAAATAAACTACAGATGACTAGAGAGGGCCAATAAACAATAAATGGCACATAGATGTGAAATCTACCTTCGCTTTGCACTCGCCAGTTGATGTAAAAAAATAATCGTACAAATTAGTGATCTCAACAACAATCCCATTATTGCTTGCTTTCCGCAGCATTGTCAAGTACCACTCTCGGAGCTTGTCGGACTTGGGCGTTTTTTGGATTTCTGGATGACAATACAAGATATAATCCTCTCCCTTCAATGGTGGGCAGGCCCAAATGTAACAACTACTGAAACCTCTTTTTCGGCAGTAATCCAGATAGCCAATCTGCAAAGGATCATATTCCAACAAATAAAAATAGTTTACTTAGGCGAACAAATATAACGACAACTGCAGCACTATCCAATTTACAATTGGCATGACTTTAAAAAATTGTATCCAGAATAGAATCATAGAATATACTTCAAAACCTAAAATTATAAACAGAAAATTTTAAGCTTTCAAAACATGAGCCTACAATCACCACATTACAAATTGTAAGCAAATTTCAACAAGATTCGACATTCGATAATCCCAATTGCAAGACAATAGGATGCTGCTCCCACAATTCCGTTAAGCAAAATATTTCACAAGAACTTTTGCAGACAGAAATAAATGCTCACCAAAATTTCATGGTAGACAAAAGTTTGTAGAGCTTCTCCATTGACAGTCCTCACATCTGGATGAAAGTATTTTACAAAGTCCAGAATGAAAGTATTTTACAGAGTCCAGATATGACAGATATACCCTTCGCTGATTTGGAAGAGAGCTTTCCATCCCAAACTCTTGTAAGTACATATTGAAACTTCTACTCCTTCAATTTTTTGAAACAGTAGAACTACTTGAAGCACAAACATCAATCTTGTCAGTCCACAAGCATTTCTATGCAGTGTGCGTAGCCACAGCAGATTGCTTGTATACGGAAAAACTTGTAGATAATATGAACTTGCTAAACCACCATTGTCAAGGACATACTTATCAGAACCTTCTAAAACATTCTAAAAGGTTTCTAGAACTCTCTAGAATCTTCCAAAGCCTTCTAATATCTTCCTAGTTGGTAGAAGTTGCTTGAGAAGCTTCGTAGTTATTAGAAGTTGCTTGAGAAGCTCCCTAGTTGGTGGAAGCTGCTTGAAAAGCTTCCTAATTGGTGGAAGTTGCTTGAGAAGCTCCCTAATTGGTGGAAGTTGCTTGAGAAGCTTCCTAGTTGGTAGAAGCTACTTGAAAAGCTTCCTAGGTAGGAGTATATATTGGAGTCGAGGCTGAATAGTTCTTCAGTCTCGACAACACATCTCTTGGAGCTCTAGCTCACCTCTCTGGTGTTGTTTTTGTACTCATTTGATTAATCCAGTTCTTGCCAGTTCTTCTTGAACTTCTTGTTTAGACTTCAAGTCTATATTCTATGTCTGTGACATTAATCCAGTTCCTGCCAGTTCTTCTTGAACTTCTTGTTTAGACTTCTAATCTATATTTTGTGTCCGTGATAATTTGTCGAGACAACTCTCATCTTAGATATTAGAGCTAGTTCCTTCTTATTGGAGTGTGGATTATCCCTCTTCTTAAAGATACACTAGTGTTTTAGAGGTTGCGGATTATCCTCTTCTAAATTGATATCTTATTCGTCATAATATTGGAGTCTTATTCTTCTTGAAGAGAGTGGATTACCCCTCTTCTTGAAGGTCTTAAGGCGTTTTAGAGGATGCGGAGTACCCTCTTCTAAACCAATATTTCCTCCTTATAAAAACAATTACTTTTTTTCTCTTAGAATGATTCAAGGTCAAGACATTACTATAAGTGAAAGTTTGGAGTCCAAGATGGATGCCATTATGAATGCTCTTACTACGTTATCACAGAGAACTACGGTGATAGAAGGAGTCTTTGCAAGACTTCATAATGATGGAGCATCCGGAATAGCACAATCTGAGTTTCATCAGCTTGGAGCTTCTACACCAGAAGAAGCAACTTTACATGTGGTTCAACAAGAACCATTGCTTCTACAACAAAAAGAGCCTCGAATTAGCCTTCCAAACAAGTTTGATGCATACACTCCAAGTTTCAAGGTTTCGTCAATCAAATCAAGTTAATAACAATTCTACAACCCGAACATTATCCGACAGAGGAATCACGCATTGGATTGGTTGGAACTTTATTTACGGGACAAACTCTATCGTAGTTTGCTCCTCTATTTGAAAAAGAATCACTGATTTTGAACAACTTTGAGACTTTTTTGGAGGCATTTGTAGAAGCATTTGGCGAGCATGACAAGGCTTGATGGGCTACAACAAAAATTTGATCGCTACAATAAGGGACTCGCTCTACATCAATCTATGCATCAGATTTCAAGCAATTAGCATGCGACATCAACTAGGATAAAGAAGCATTGATGAATCAACTCTATTGGAGTCTAAGGGACGACGTGAAGAATTTGTTGTTATCTCTTCCTGATCCACGAACACTCAACAAAGCCATTAGCCAAGCTGTGAAGTGTGATAACCGCCTATTTCAACGTTGCCAAGACCGACGCTCCAGACAATATACAAAGCGTCACGGCACAATTATATCGGCAAATAGCCTAAATTCACAATCAGAGATAGAGGACATGCAGATTGATGCGGTACGTGTCAAATCCCTTACTCCAGAAGAAAAGAAGCAACGTATAGAAAAAGGTTTGTGCTTTTATTGCGATAGGGAAGGCCATAGAGCTGAAAACTGTCTTAAGAAGCAAAATAGACGTAGCATCAAGAATAGAGATGCACTTGTTCAGGAAAATGAGGATGCCCAGCTACAATAGAAACCGTGCAGCTGGACAAATCAAAACCAGATTCCTCTCTTTCTACTCAACTTGCTCGTTGTTTTATAATTCTTTTATCTTTTGGTCTTGAAAAACTAAAAATCTTAGCCTTATTAGATTCAAGAGCATCTGCTTATTTTTTAAATTAAGAATTTGTTAAGCATCACAAAATTCCCCTAGTATAGAAATCCAAACCTGTTCACGTAGAAATAATAGATGGACGATCTTTATTATCTAGTAGTGTCACCCATGAATCAAAACCTATAGAAGTGACGTTTAAAGACCATAGTAGTTATATTATTTTCAACATTATTAGTACCCCGTCAAATCTTGTTACTCTTGATCTTTCTTGATTGAAAAAATATAATCCATCCATAGATTGGAGGTTGCGAAAGAGCATAAGAAGCACGTTTGTTTGGTACTCAAAAAATTATGTGAGCAAGGACTCTACGCTGTCGTAATATGTGCTATTCTGCTCGAGAATGCTCCGAGCACCTGACTGTGGAAGACAAAAAGGAAATACACAACAACAAGATCCTAACAACTCTAATAGAATCCTACACAACTTCTATTGAATCTTAACAATATTAATCAAACCTTGATTCAATCTTAAAGCAATTATAAAAGAAAAATAAATGAATCATACATTAATCATAATAGAAAACTTGATTCAATCTTAAAGCAATTATAAAAGAAGAATAAATGAATCATACATTAATCATAATAGAAAATAACATATAAAATACTAAATTTATAAAATACTAAAAATAGAATCTTAAAACCCTAAGTCATGTCTTATTCAAATCCTAGGTCAAATCCTAGTCAAAACCTAAATCAAACCTTAAGTCAAATCCTGGTCAAATCCTAAGTCAAGCCTTATTCAAAACCTAAGTCAAATCCTAAGTCAAACCCTAAGTCAAACCTTGGTCAAATCCTAGTCAAATCCTAAATCAAACCCTAAATCAAACCCTAAGTCAAACCCTGATCAAATCCTAAATCAAATCCTAAATCAAACCCTAAATCAAACCCTAAATCAAACCCTAAGTCAAACCTTGGTCAAATCCTAGTCAAAACCTAAGTCAAATCCTAAGTCAAATCCTAAATCCTAAACCAAATCCTAAACAAATCCTAAACAAATCCTAAATCCTAAACCAAATCCTAAATAAACCCTAAATCCTAAATCGAATCCTAAACAAATCTTAAACCAAATTCTAACCAATTCAAATCAACCCTAGGGAAAATTAGAACCTCAATATCTGTTGATTAGACTGTTGATCTTACTTAAAACTTTGTATACCCTTCAACCTCTTAGTCAAAAACAAGCACAACAAATTTGAAGGAAATCGAACTTACCAAATGGAAGAAAAACCCCAAAACCTTCTCGAGTGTTGGTCGGCCTCCTTCTCCAACCTTGATGCTGATCTTCTAGTGCTGATTTCTCCCTTCTTCACCATTCAATCAGTCTCAAATCACTCAAATATAAAGGAAAACAAGTCTATTCTCCATACAAACAAAAATTATTCCAATCCAACTAGCAAATTGCTTAAGATCTGAAAAACCCTAACTAACCCTCAAAACTTAAATTGCGAGACCTTGACCTACTTAAACCTCAATTACATACAACTAAACTATTAGATTCAGTTCAAATTCACAATACACATTAATAACAACAATACTCAAAAATCCACAAATTTCCAGCCATAGATCTACTGCAAAGCTTCTGGAATTGCCTATACCATCAACCCTATTTTATTTCACAAAATCTCAAGTAGCTGAAATAAACCCTGACTTTGCAAAGCTATTACAAAGTCGTTTTCTATCCAAATCACTCAAAACCAACTCTTATACAAAACTCTTCAAGTCTTCTCTCTAACCCCAATCTGCGCTCTGCAAAAAACTTCTCCATTCGCCGTCGGCACACGGTTTTGTGCCTTGGGGTCTGGTTTCAATCCAGGTATTTAATCGGCCTTCTCCGGGTATCAAATCTTGTACTTTTGAGGTAAATTTCTCTAAAACCTATTCTTAACTCCTTACTAAACATGCCTATACCAATTATCTTTCTAATATACTTTGTTTTACTATATTTATGGCTATACAAAGTAAGTAGAATTCCTTTTTATAAAAGGCAGCATTAGCACCTTTTAATTTTACTACCTTCTTGTCTATTATCTATTTTTCTAAGATAATTTACTCTAATATTTTCATTTGAGCTCTTTTATAATATAATCACTCTTTCTCTCTTTCACCTACTGGTCGTATTATTGCACGACAATACCAAGTTAGAAAAGTGCTTATTTCACCAAACTGAGATGGAATTTTTAGGATTCATTGCGACTACGGATGGCTTGAAGATGGATCCCGAGAAGGTGGAAGCAATTGTGTCATGGGAAGTTCCAAAGACGGTTAAAGACATACAATATTTTCTCGGCTTTGCTAACTTCTATCGGATCTTCATTAAGAATTATTTTCAAATTGCTGCTCCACTCACTCGATTAACATGTAAGGATAAGCTCGAATGGGGACCTCCAACGGAAAAAGCATTTCAAAATCTTGAAACCGCATTTATTACAGTTCCAATCTTAGTACACCCAAATTTTGCAAATGCTTTCTATTTGGAAACCGATGCTTCGGATTTTGCTTTGAGAGCCATACTTTTGTAGATGGGCATTGATAATAAGCTTCATCCGATTGCATTCTATTCATGGAAGTTTTCTGCGACTGAAATCAACTACGAGATTCATGATAAAGAACTCCTTGCTATAGTAGATTCTTTCCAAGAGTGGCATCACTGCCTCGGAGGAGCTGCGCATCCCGTGACCGTATATACAAATCACAAGAATTTGGAGTACTTCATGTCGACTCGGATTCTAAACCGTCATCAAGCTCAATGAAATATGTTGCTATCTAGATTTGACTTCGTTATTACTTATCGGCCTAGAAAGTAGCAAGGACTATCTGATGCCTTATCAAGAAGATCATATCTTGCGCCGAAGGTTGGAGAATCAGTGCTTGATCAACAGTGTACGACATTGTTAAAGCTAGAGCAATTCAGGATTTGTGCTGTTGTTATGCCAATTGATGCCGACTTCCTCAATCAGGTATGTACTGCGACCATTGAAGATTCAATAGCCCTTGATATCAAGCAGCGTATCAATGATGACAAGTTCAAGGTTGAAAGAGATCTCTTATACTTTGAAGAGCAGCTGTATATCCCAAAAAGACTAGCACGACTTCGAGTCCTTCAATCTCATCATGACTTTCTAGCTGCGGGACATTTCGGATTCAACAAGACCTTGGAATTCATTTCCCGAGATTTTTGGTGGCCCCAAATGTGGAAGGATGTGAAAGATTTTTTCCTCTCTTGTGACATTTGTTCAAGATCCAAGAACCCTCGACATCGCCCTTATGGACTTCTACAGCCATTGCCCATTCCGTGTCGTCCATGGTCTTTAATTTCCATGGACTTTATTCCAGATCTGCCGCCATCAAATTCATTTGGCAGCATCTTTGTTGTGGTGGATCGACTTACAAAGATGGCACATTTTATCCCTTGCAAGAAGACATCGTCAAGAAAAGATACAGCAAGGCTCTTCTTTGATAATGTGTATCGATATCATGGTCTACCAGATGATATCGTGTCGGATCGAGGAACCCAATTTGTATCAAAGTTTTGGAGATCTTTTTTTAAAATATTGTAGGTGGATATCAAGCTTTCTTCGACATTCCATCCTCAAACTGACGGCCAAACGGAACGGTGTCGCGTGGCGTGAACTTCTATCTAGGAATACACCGGGTACCTAGCTGTAGAGAATTTTACTTAATATTTATTGGCTAAATTCTAATGAGTTATTTGTCCTTAATAAGAAGGACAAATATACACGATAATATAAGAAAAAGGTTTTGTATGATTAAAACCTCTTATTTTAAAGTAGGTTTGTACATAAGTTTTCTCTATGATATGTAGAAAATCCTTAAAAACCTTTTAAAGACTCATCTATATATCAAAATCATATCATGGCTCTATACATCTACCTTTTACACCTCCATAAAGTCTTGGCTCCCAAAAACACCTTTAGTATGCACAAAAGTCCAAATTTGCAATAAAACCCTTAAAAATATATTTTCCCGCAAAGGATGTTTTTCTTTCCAAACTTTAGAAAATCATATCTTCTGATCCAGCCGTTCAGTCTTCTTCAAACTTTCAGGAAAGGTAGAATTCACCTTTAAGCTTTACCAGAAAAAAAATTCAACCGCAAATATACTTCCGATCGTTCGATATCTCAAAACCCCTAGCAGGTGCTTAAAACCCTAGCTCAGAGACACCCGAGCTTTATTTTCTCTATATCTCACAAACCCAAAACCCTAATGCCACAAAAATTTTGTACATAGTCTTGTGACATAAACATATATACTCCTAAAAGTTTTGAGCTAAAAATCTATCAAATTTACTAAGATATAGCTCAAAATGTAACCGCTAGTTAAGCAGAGTCACTTACTACCTTTAGCTTACAAGCACTGACTTCAACTCGCAATATCTCCTTGATCCTAGCTTGGATTTTATCGAAATAGACGTGAAAAGTGTAGCCAAAAAAGTGCGCTTTCTAACCTCAGTCGCCGATCTTTGATTGCGCTCTGTATGCGCGAGATATATCCAAAACAGTGACAATAGGTCCAAAATCGACACCCTAACTTTGAGTGCCTATAACTCCTTCATTAAAAGTCCAAATCATGCAAGATTTGCACCTTAACCATACCCAAAAACCTAAACCTGATGACACTAGCCTCTGATGTTCGACTCCCCCCGAAAAACAAACCCTAACTCCTAATAAACCCTCGGGCAGCCTCCTTGAAGCCCATTGGGTATGATTTTTGGCCAATTAGAATAGAGATTTCTATCATCCACCTCTATTCATCCACATGGATGGCCAAACTACCCTTTTTACACTAAAACCCTTTTCTAATCCTTCTTCTTATAAGATTTACATACTTGGTGCTTTAAGCACCAAATAAAAGAAGTAAATAAGATCTTAAGGATCACCAATGTCTAACATAGGTGACTTAAGATATATACAAGTTACTATCCGTATAAAATTAACTTCAAAAGTCACTACTAAAAAGAAAATAAGGTTGTATAAATCTTAATAATAATCCTTTTAATAGATCCTTTCTAAACTAGCAACCTAATTACATCCTATAATCAATAAAATCCACTGATATGACTTTCATTTAGCTATGTAGTAAATTGTACATTAAATATACATGTACAATTTTTTCACATAGTAGCCAAACCACAACACGACAACGGGTGAATCAAGTTTTGGCACAGTATTTACGATGCATAATCAATTATCAACAAGATGATTGGAGTGCATATCTACCGCTAGCCGAGTTTGCATATAACAACACCCTTCATGGGTCGATTCAAAAAACACCTTTCTTTTCCAACTATGGATATCATCCAAAGCTTGATTTATTGAATCTATCAACGAATAACAATCCAGCAACTGAAGGATGGATGAAGCAGCTATCAAAGCTTCAAACCACATTGAAGCTTCAATTGCAAATTGCCCAAGAATCTTATAAAGCATCCGTAGATAAATTTCAAAATCAGACACCTAATTTCAAAATTGGAGATAAAATATGGCTGCTTCGATGGAATATCAAGACCAAGCGGCCATGTGATAAGTTGGACTACTGGAGAT